>APFE030766155.1:15575-34158 GCA_000404065.3 Pinus taeda
GTGTATGTATTCCACAATAGTACATGATCAGGATAATCTCCATTGAATATGTGTTTATTATTCAAAATTTCTACAGGACCGATCATGAAAAACTGGATTCTCAGAGAGTTTGATACAACTCTAATTGGCAGAGTAAATCACTGTTGGACCCATTTGTTGACTAAACAAACCAACAAGAATCTTCCTCATCTAGATAGCCTCGCAAGCTGCTTAACTAGCAGCCATGTACTCTGCTTCTACTAAACTGAGTGCAATTGATCTCTACTTCCTATGATACCAAGAAATAGTTGTTAACCCAATATTGAAGATCCCACCTAATGTGCTCTTCCAATCAGATAGATTTCCTGCCCAATATGCATTGGTGAAGCCTCGAAGCTTCACTCCCTCTATCCATCTGAAGTAAATACCAAACTGAATGGTGCAATAAGGTATCTCAACACATGTTTGCCTACCTTACAATACAATTTGGTAGGCTTAACCATAGCTTGGCTAAGCTGGTTAACTGCATAGCACGTGTTCGATCATGTGTTCACCAAATACGTAAGTGAACCCACAAGCTGTCTATAAATAGTAGCCTCCACTCCTTCACCTGAAGTAGCATCTTCCTTCCTCCAGTTACCATCTAGAGGAGTCTCCATGGGCTTACTGCTCTCCATGCAGATCTTCTTCAGTATCTCATTGGAATACTTTCCCTGAGAGACAAACAATTCCTCATCTCCTTGCCATACTTCCATATGCAAAAATTAATGCATGAGCCCCAAGTCCTTCATTTCGAACTCTCTTGCAAGATCCTCTTTGCAGGACTTGATCAACTTATCATCACCTATCAAAATCAAATTGTCGACATATAAAACAATAATAAAAAATTTATCTTTCAACCACAATATGGTAAAGGTTTGCATTTGGTTCACTTTTGGTTAAACCCAACCCCGTTGAATAGCTATCGATCCTAGTGTACCAAGCACGAGGTGCTTGTTTAGGTCCATACAATGCTCGTTTGAGTCTACACACATGTGACTCTCTATTGAAGGTCTCAAATCTAGGCTACTCAATATACACCACTTCCTCAATCATGTCATTAAGGAATGTTGTATTTACATCCATATGATGTATCCTCCATTCCATATGCACTGATAGTTCTAGAATGGATATGATTAATGAGTACCTTGCTATAGGAGCAAAATTATCATCGTAATCAATTCTTTCCACTAGAGAGAACCCTCTGGCCAAAAATCTGGCCTTGTGTTTCTCCACACTATCAGCTGTTTCTTTCTTTACCTTGTAAATCCATCTGGAACTCACCACTAGCATGTCTTCTGGTCCTGGGACCACTTCCCAAACACTTTTCTTGTGAATGGAGTCATATTCCTTAACCATGGAATCAACCCAAACGGGTTGCTACATTTCTTCCTCAAAAGAGGATGGCTCAATCTCTACAATCCCTCTCATTAGAGCCATGTAGCCAATGTAACTCCCTGGTGACCTCCTCTGCCTGCACTATGACATGAGTGATTCCACATTCTCTCTAGCATCATGCAATAATCTGTTAGCCTCTTTGGTGCACTTTCTCCCATCTCTGGAAGTGTTTGCATGAGTGGGTGTTTCCACTCCCTGCTCCTCTGCATGTGGATGCTCCACATCATCCTCAGGTTTCTCCTTTGTAGCTAAAATATCCTCAATCGCATGTAGTTGAAGCCCCCTCTCAAGGGAACATATCATGGCCTTCTCTTCACTAAAATTCACATCTCTGTGAACCACGCTCATCCTGTTGGCTAGTAGGTACACCCAATAGTTGTGAGGTGTATCAGTGTACCCCACAAATATGCCCAACATAGTTGTTGGCTCTATATTTTTCCATGGATCTTTGGTAGATATGGCAGTAAAATGATGAACCGAAGATCCTAAAGTGTGCCACATATTTTTTCTTCCCTAAAAAATCCTCTTCCAGTGTACTCAGCGCGAGAATTCAATGAGGGCTTATGTTCTGCAAATAAACAATTATGTTGCATGCTTCAGCCCACAACTGTAATGGTAGGCCTTTATCATGCAACATTGTCCATGCCACTCCCACAATACTTCTGTTCTTCCTTTCAGTCACCGCATTCTGTTGTGGGTTATGAGGTGTTATCAGCTCCTGTTGAATGCCTTCTGATGCACAAATTTTTTTGAACTCATTCAACACATACTCTCCACCATTATTTATTCTAAGAGCCTTAAATTTCTTTCCAGTATCTTTCTCGATAAGTTCTTTAAATTCACAAAACTTAGCGAATGTTTGATATTTATTCTACATGAAGAAAATTCAACACTTACGAGAAAAATCATAAAAAAATATTACATAATGCCTGTGCGTGACCATGGATTCCATCGAGAACGATCCACACAGATATGAGTGAACTCAATCAAGGATCACTTGTGCTCGACTATCTTTTTCATGAAAGGAAGATTTGGTGTACTTCCCCTATGTACAACCCTTGCATGTGTCTCTCTTCTCTGGTGTACCCTTGGGAAGGCCTGTAGAAATTTGTTGCAAGATCTTCAAAGTGCCACGTTGCAAGTGACCCAATCTCTTGTGCCACAACTCATCGATGTCTCGTCTCTGTACCTTCTCTACTTTAGTGCCCAAAGAAGCACAGTCTTCTATCTCCAATTTGTACAGGTTCTTCACTCGATCCCCTATCCATTTCACTTGTCCTGTCTCTATGTGATGAAGGAAAGCATTTCCCTTACTAAATATCACATCATAGCCTTTATCCTCCAACATGGCAACATAAACCAAGTTCTTCTTCAAACCCAAAACATACATAACATCTCTCAAAGTGAGGGGAGAACCAAACTCTCTTTAAGGTAACAATAATGACATCACTTGTGCTATACCTCCCATCATCACCCATCTCAATATGCATCTATAGATCCTTCTCCTCTAAGTTACTGAAGAGCTCTTTATTACTAGTCATATGGAATGAAGCTCCATTGTCGATGGACAACACACTACCCATCGTTGATGACACCATACAAATGATGAGGGTGGCATCAAGTTCAAACTATGAAACAAGAGTGTCACCTGCCAATCCTCCTAAGGGCTTCTTACCAACCTCCTTGTGTGGACACTTTGTGGCAAAGTGTCCCAGCTTGTGACAATGAAAACACTTGATTTTCGACATGTCCTTATTCTTGCTGCATTGAAAAGAATCTAATTTGGAATGAGATGACTTCCCCTTACCTTTCCTTTCCTTACCAGCTGAGGCACAATTATCCCCATCATCATGCTTTGATGAGGATCTGTCTCTGGTGTTCCGCTAAATCTCTTCCTCTACCAAGTCAGACCACAATTGCTCCCACTCTAGTAGCTTCTCCCTCCCATTAACTGAGTCCTAGTAACTGTGCTAGCTCTTGGGAAGTCCTAGAAGTGCTAGGCTTAGAAGATTGTCTTCTGCAATAGTAATCCTGACACTTCCAAGCTCATCCCAACATTGGGTGAACTTGGTCAAGTACTTCAGAATTGAGTTGCCATTCTCCACCTTGATCTCTCTAAGCTTGTCCTTCAATGCCAACTTCCTTTGATCACTATTTTGAAACAGGTTCGTTAATGCCTTCCACATTGCAAATGGAGTTCCCTTACCATGGGGATTTGAGACAATATGATCTTGAACTCCTTCTAAGATAATCCTTCTCGCCTTTGCCACACACATTTTCCATTCATCCATATTTTTAGCATCAGATGTTAGAGGATTCGAGATATCATGATCTATGAATTCCTTCAACCCATTGTCTTCCAACACTTCCTTCATCATGTCCTTCCAAGCTATGTAATTTGAGTTGCCGTTCAAGGCATACTCAAGTCTCAAACTGTAGAATGACATCATGTTGACTATCAAGTATGAAACTACAAATTCAATTTCACCTGCACAACAAACTCATATTCTCCTCTTATATAATGTCTTCAACTTTGATACCATCTAGATTTTTACTTGTAGATTCAAATTGCTTATGTAATATGCTAAAACAAAAGACTTGAATCTACTCTATTCATTAGCGAAAACAAAAAATGATCGATGAAAACACTAAGCTGAAAAGGAAGCATTTCAATTGCACATAACACAATATTTTTATGCAGAAAGAAGCTACTCAAAACCCCAACTATCTGTATTGCATTAACCAGAAGACCTGAGAAGAAAATACAATGCTTGTTCAACTTGAACAATCTTTGCACAAGTACAATCTATCTCTTTGCTTCACAAACCAACTCAAGCCAACACTTAGTCAATTCTATTGTCTACCAAGCCCCTACTTTCTTGTGCAATTCCTGAGAGAATTAGCTGATATTTAATTGAGAAAATCTCTCACCACAATTGCACAGTTGATAATAGGCCTTTTACTAATTGCATGCACCATTTATACAACTTGGAAAATTATACAACTAATAGTACAATGTTCCTGAACTCTAATCTCAACTAGGTCTTCCTCTGAACTGACATGCATGAGTTATTTATGAGTGAATCTTCAGTTAAATGGTGGAGAAGTGAAGTTGCACTGAAGTTACTCCCCACTACTAGACCTCCTACTATTTCCTCCAATTGTTTGAGCTAGTTTAACTGACTTTAACTCAGTTAATTTGAGTTAATTAATTACAACTCATAAGAACTCAACCTGGACCCCCTTAAATTTAGGAATCACTCTACATGACTCTAGATAGACTTCCAACTCGAATTTACTAAGC
The DNA here is from genome assembly GCA_000404065.3 of Pinus taeda. Classification (NCBI taxonomy): domain Eukaryota; kingdom Viridiplantae; phylum Streptophyta; class Pinopsida; order Pinales; family Pinaceae; genus Pinus; species Pinus taeda. The sequence continues at coordinate 20,296 of APFE030766155.1, forward strand.
CAACTAAGTCAAATTAACTTGGTTAACTAGTATACGTTGTTATGAGAATAGAATTTCGATTTATTTCCTAATTTGATTCAAGGACAAATTAAATTAGGATTTCTTGTTGTTATTTTTAACATCGACATGACTTAACTATGCTTGCTAGGTTTACAATAGAAATTTACTCAATAATCACTTAATCATGTATGTTGGTCTAAGTCTCGACTAGGCTTACAATGACTGAAAAATTTTACAATTTTGGATTTCCTTTTTTTTTTTTTCGTTTGTTCCAAACTCTATACCCTTGAAAATACTTCATTCCTGGATGTGTTTTCTTGTTGTAGGATGCATATTTCTTTACTTGTTGTTGTTGCAATGGTTCTTTGACTTCTCTTTAATTTTTTCTGAAAAACAATATGATCTTGTCTTCTATAACTTCCTCTTCAAAGATTATTTCACTCATGGATTGCTGCCAAAAATCTTCAACTTCAAATTGTGTTCTTCGCTTTGCATTTTGCGCTTCATATTCCTCATCTTATTTCTATATATTTTTTGATATCAAAATCTTATCTATTCTTGACTCCATTGTTGAAAATGGTTTCAATGCTTTCTTCTTCATCCTCAAAAATGCCCACCTCTTTCTCTTCACTTTCATCATCAAGTGTTGTTGTTTTTTCCTTTACTTTGCACACTCAAGATCAACGTTAGAAATATATTCTTTATGATTTGAATTGAGAGCTTCCTTCTCTTCCTCTTCATTCTCTACCTTATCTTCCACTCCTTTACAAACCTCTACCGTTGCAAACAAGTTGTCTTCCACTTGGCTTGCAGACACAAGTGGGCTTCTCTCACCAAATAACAACATATCAATGCATTATTTCTATTGCATCATTTGAAACCACTCATCACCAGTTAAATTATCTTCATAAAGGTTAACATCAACATAATTTGTATCTACTCTATTGTGGGATATATGTGCATGCATGTGCTCATTAATAATTTCGACTTCACCAAATTTATCAACGGTTACTAGATTCACCAATTCACATCTCACTTTACAGTCATCATCCACATGTGTTTCATCACAGTGGGATTCACCATCATCTTCACTATCCACGTTACAGTGGAGTTCTTGAGAATTTATATGCTCTTGCTCTGCTTTATACACAACAGCTTCAACTTCTCTCTTTGCAATCTTTGTTGCATCTTCTTCATCCATATGCATGTTTGCATAATGGGTATCACTTTTATAGTCTTCATGACTATCATCCACTTTTGAGTGGGATTCTCCAAGCTCTATTGTTTTCTAAAGTCTTTCTTATCTACTCTCAGATTTGTGGTTGACTCAATAGATTGTGACACATCTTGTTGTTGTATGTCACTCTCCTTTGTGCCAAACTTTGTTTCCAGGATCTTCCATGCTTCCTTGGAAATTGCAGATTTTGCTACCTTGTACAAAAACATCTCATCCAATCCATTTTTGTAAAATCCAATGCTAAAGTCTCACATACTTCATCATATGGGTTGTTAAACCAATACTCAATTAACTCTTTCCCTCAAAGAAAAGTTAGCATTTTGATAACCAAATAATCAAAATATTTACTAGTAACCATAGGAGGTGGTAGCATATCTAGGCTACACTAATCACCCTTGATCCCTTCTCCGTCTTCTGCTCGATTTCTCAGTTGCTTGAGTGCGGCCTGAACCTCTCTAACCATGGAAATGATCTCTGTCTCTTCTTTCCGGTTCCTTTTCTTAATCTGCGTCAATTGCGCTTGGTGACCCATGATTGTTGTCTTTCTTTTGTCTTATGTTTGCTTTCCTTGTTGTATAAGGCTTCGTTGCATATCACCCCCAACAAAAATATGATTTTCAATATATACCCCGATAAAGCACAATCTTCACTCAAAAAACGCTATCATGCTTTACAAAACAAAACAAAGTTAACAACCAAACTTTTACAAAGCCTTCACCTTTATTTCCAATAAAACTCCTTTAATTTTAGCTTTTCCAAAAAAAACCTTCTTAAACAAAAACATTTTAAACCTTTATATAAAATTATCTTTATAATAAAAAACTTTTAATAAACCTCTTTTTAAACTTTATGAACCACTTTAACCAAAAAGCCCTTTTATTTTTTAATATAAAAACAAACTTTATAATAAACGCTTTATATGACCAGACCTTTAATAAAAATTTTTCTAAGGCAATATACTTTAAAAACCTTTGTAATAAAGAGCCCTCTTTAATCCGAGAAGCCCTCTCCGTTCGCTCTAACTAATTTTCAGGGTGACTGACATATGCAAGGCCATTCCTACTACATTAATCCGTAAGAGCCATCGGATCGAACGTCACAAATGGCATTGAATAGAAACACGCAGACTGCTCCATTTCCTCTGCCTAATTGCTAATCGATTAATCTATGAGGGCCAGGGTATCGGATCATACAGATCTTGAAGTTGAGCAAAGGAAAACAATGTTCAAATGTTTTTGCCATACACGTTAACCTATCATCTTTGGCCATACTCATTAAAATATCTCAAAAAAAAAGGCTATTGTTCTTTTACAAATATTCAGATAATATATTAAACTTGCTATTATTCTTTTACGAAGATAATATAAGATATTAAGATAGTATATTTTATATATTTAAGTTGGGAGATTTAATATATGGCTCTCTTTTTAAGTACGCTGGTAGTTGATTTGGAAATCTATAAGAGAAGCAGGCAAAAGGAAAGAATTAAAATAAAATAAAATAAAATTGAAATTATAAAAGTGTAAATAGTTTATGCGTAATTAAAAAATTAAAATAAAAAATATTCACAAAAAATAATTATTAAATAGTTATATATTTATTTATTTAATGATAAAAAATATTAAATAAATAATATTTTGGTGATGATATATTAGAATTTGAAGTTTATAATATTTTTTGGAAAGCAAAGAAGTCTTATTAAAGAGTGTTTTTTTATAAGAATTATAACAAGTGAATCCATATAGATTACCTTGCGAATAAATGTCAAGTAGAGTCACAACACTTACCTCAAATATATTTTTCATTTTCAAGATTAAGAAAAAGATAAAATTTGATGTCTCACTTGAAAAAGAAAGATGCATGTTTATATTCTTTGTTTTGTGCAAAAGGGAACTTTGTAGCTTCGATACCTCCCCTTCTCTCGCCCCCTCTAAATTTTAAAGCAAGAGAAAAGAAAAGAAAAAAAAAAAAGAAAAAGAAATTTTGATTCTCTTTTACAATGGGGGTGGGGCCAACAATATATTTTCTTATATGTTTTGGACATACCTCTACACATCAAATTTCTTATTCTTAATCAATGGAAAATGATGTTACATTTTTTCAACATATTTGCATGGATAACATACATGCGCAACTAATTACACATTATATTGTAGGCACAAAAATATTATGTATGTATGCATGTTGAAAAAAAAAGACCTCAAATATTTGTACCTTTATAACAAAGTGTATTATCATATATTGGAGTGAAAAAATGTGTGAAATATTTTGGCGTAAAACAAGAAATGGAGTTAATTGAAAAGACAAGCACGTCTTCAAGCATTCTTTCATATTCCTTTACTAAGCACAACTTCACCTAATGTACTTTCTCAAGAATCTTTAGTGAAAAGATATAACTACTTTTTTACCATTCAAAAATATTTAATGCAACACCACATTTAAAAGAATGTGTAGCTTCTCCTTTTCGTCAATGTATTCACACATGATTATCTTTTTTCTTCCCTTCCTTTATTTATAGAGTATGCTAGTATTTAACTTTTGTCGAACATTGCAACTCAACGTTATAATTTTCAAATTTGAGAAAAAATGGGTTTCAAATTGACGTGTTAGGTGTACTAACTCCATTAACCATGTCCATATTTGTAGAGAGCAAAGACTAAATGAAAATTTAGTGGATAGTATTAAAAGTAGCTAGATTTGCATACTAATCTACGTTGTATTTATTGCAATATTGTAATAGTATATGCATAAAAATCTAGTGTTGCATATATTTTCCATGTACTACAATAAATGCACCATAGTTTGTTGTGCAAGATGCCTCTTGAAGAATCAGATACCTTCTTTGTGTCTTGAAAAATAAAATAAGAAAAAATAAGCACTAGTGTTTGAAAATATCACTATTAAACGAGTATACAAATAATGACATAAACCTACAACATAATGAAAAATTTTCTATCCCCATAATTCTTGCTCGAAACTTTGAATCGACAAATTGAGTAAAGTGGAACCATATAATTTAAGTAATGCCATACCCAACCTATCACTAACTTTATATGGTTCCAACCTTCCCAACCTCTCACTCTAAAGTTTTATCCATAATTATTTAGAAATAGATATTTTTCACTTGCATCACATTGAAAGACTTGAAAGACTTGAATAGCTTGGAATATCACATCGTCACAAAAAAAAGGTATTGGTTAATTTGAAATGTCATATCACATCATTTAATATGATAGTTAAAGTATAAAAAAATAATGGTTGAGTCTTTGTTAAATTGAAATAACATATATATAATCTATTATACATGTTTTAATTGTGTGATCAATTTGAAATATCAAACTTAAAATTTGATTCCAACTTAGAGTTAATATTTTTAATTAATTTGGAATATCATATTAGATCATGTTTTAATTAATTTAAAATAACATATCACGATTTAGCAAACTTCAAATATCTATATATATAGATATATAGATATAAATTTAATAATTAGAATATGATATAAAATTACTTATAAATATTTAAAATTAAGTGAATATGAAATATTATGTAACTAAAAATTTTAAAATAATATTAAATTAAATTTAAAAAGGAATATTTTCACTTACATTGCAATCAACTTTTATAATTTAAGTATTCTATTTATATGAGTTAATTTTTATATTAATTAATTAGTTAAAGTATTATATTATATTATATTAGTATTTTTTGAAGGAAGATGTTGTTCAAGTTAGGGTGTAACCATGCTTTCAAATGTGCAATTCTTATTAGGAGCTAAATGAATGCTATGGTTTTTTATGTCTATCTTACTCAAACCAAAAGGGATTAATGTTGTTGTAATTTCAATTAAGGCTTTTGAAGTAAATATTTATGTAACTCAATTAAGGCTTGTGCTATGTTGTTTAAAATGGATGACTTACAAGACTTTTATATGAATCCAAATAAAATAATGTTTAGGAAACCAAAGAATTATATGTCATAGATTACTTCCTTAGAGCCTCTTGGCAAGGAACCAATGGTGCTTATATAGTCAGATACATCTTGTGATGTAGGTCTCCAACATGAACCACAATATGGAGAATCTTTCCATACGTATAAGGATCAATCAAGGATTTTGATAATGGTATTCCTCATAAGAATATTTTGGCATTCTACATCCATGGAGAAATGAAACACAATATGAGGATGACTACTATCATCAAATCAAATATTAATATGTGTAGGGAAACAAGTTATGTTGTCCTACAATTTATGGATCCAGGTAGAATTCTTAAATGGAGCTCATAGAGTGGTCATGCAAATTGCATACACTCATGAATCACGTCATCTAACTTCATCAATTTATGTCATTGTGGCATTAAATACTTAAATCGATCCTTAATGGTACCAAACCCAACCATGGCACACATCAAGTCCACCTTTACTATGTGGTAACAAGAAATAAACCCCCACATTAACAATACATTAATACTAAGGATTGGCATTAACAAGTTCAACCCTTAACATTGGAAATACTAAGTGTTAAGTCCTCATCATCATGTAAATGTCATGCACCACATTTATATTAGGAATGTGACTGACATCATCATTCACTTTTGAACATTTTTGCAAAAATCAAAGACAATGCATATGTCTCACTTTGAAAAATGGAAGATTCATGTCTATATTCCTCGTTTTTTGCAAAAGGGAAATTTGTAGCTTCAACATCTCTCCCATACAAAAAGTAAAACCAAGAGAAAAGAAAAGAAAAGAAAAGAAAAAACGAAAATAAATTGTGATTCTCTTTTACAATGGGGGTGGCATGAACAATATATCTTCTTATCGTTTTGGACATCTATTTATGAAATGTCTTGTTCCTAGTTATTGTGAAAATGATGTTACATTTTTTCAACGTATTTGCATGGAAAACATGCACATGTGCAACTGATAATACCTTTTATTTAGGCACAAAAATATTATGTATGTATGTACATTGAAAACATAAACACCTAAAATATTTGGACCTTTATAACAAAGTGTATTATCATATATTGGAGTGCAAAATTGTATGAAACATTTTTGTGTCGTATAAGAAATGGGTTAATTAATAAGACAAACATAGCTTCAAGCATTCTTTCATATTCATTTAGTAAGCACAATTTCATCTAATGCATTTTCTCAAGAACCTTTAGTGAAAATATATAGTGACTCCTTTTCAACCATTCAAAAATATTTCATTGCAACCCCATATTAAAAGAATTTGTAGCTTCTCCTTTTCATCATTGTATTCGCCCATGATTCTCTTTGTTCTTCCCTTTCCCCATTTCTAGAGTATGCTAGTATTTAAACAACTCAACATTATAAATTTCAAATTTGATAAAAAAGGGGTCACAAATTGATGTGTTAGAGTTACTAACTACAACCAATTCCATATTTGTAGAGCACAAAGAAAAAATATACTAAATGCAAAGTGAGTGGATGGTGTTAAAAGTGGCTAGCTTTGTATACTAATCTATGTCACATTTTTCCAATATTGTAATAATATATGCATAAAATGTTAGTGATGCATCTATTTCCATGTACTATGATAAATGCACCATAATATGGTGCTCATGACTCACTTTTAAGATAAATACGATAAGGTAAACACTATTATTTGATGATATCACTATTAAGCAAGTAAGGAAATAATGATATAAGTCTACATTATAGTGAGTTTTTTCTGTACCCCATAATTCTTGCTTGGAACTTTGAATTGACAAATAGGGTAAAGTGGAAAATATAATTTAATTGACACTATACCCATCCTATTACTCACTTTAGATGGTGACATCATTGTCAACATCTCACTCTAAAGTTTCATCCATAATTTTTTAGATATGGATATTTTTTCACTTGCATCAAAAATGAAATCTTGGTTAATTTGGAATATCACATCATCTAAAAGAAACTTAAAAGTTTGGTCAGTTTAAAGTATCATATACATACAATGGTTTCAACCTAAAAATAAATATTTCTACTCACATCATAAAGTGAAGTACTAGTTAATTTGAAATGTCATTTAACTTGATTTAATATGATAGTTAAGGTAAAAAAACATAATGGTTAAATCTTGGTTTAATTAAAATAGCATATATATCAACTAATATATGTTTAACATTCTAATCCATTTGAAATATCAAAGTTAAAATTTGATACAATTTAAAGTTAAATAATTTTTCTTCACATCATAACAAAATTTTTACTTAAGTGAGAATATCATATCAAATCATGTTTTAATTAATTTGAAATATCTTATTATAATTTAGTAAATTTCAAATAAATTAAAAGAAAAAAGGTAAATATTCAAAAAAAAAAATGTAATAAATGAATATTGATTTGACAATTGGAATATGATATCAGATTACCTATACAATATTAAAAATTGGATAATTTAAATATTACAACTAAAATTTTAAATATAATAAATTAAATTTAAATGGTTATTTTCACTTTCATAGTAAAGAAATTTTGATTATTTAAAGTAAGTAAGTATATATATATATATATATATATTATATATAATAATGGATTTATTTTCATTTACATTTAAATAAAATTTGATTAATTTAAAGTATCATATTATATTTAGCTATTTTTTAAATGATAATAAAAAAAAATGTTAATATAATAAAAATTCAAATATAGAAATTAATATTTTTTGTTTGCGTTACTGCCGAAACTTTGATAAATTTTAAATATCATGAATAAAGTCTCACTCAAATTACAGATTTACATGGCCTCGCTATAAAGTCGGGCTAAATGATGTACTAGCAATTGTCCCAAAAGGTACAAAGAGAGGCCGATAGGATTATTAAATTGGAATTGTTGATTTTTTCTAGAAGAATTAATTGGTTTGTGGAAAACCTTGTTTTCTTGGACTGAATCATTGTGCAATTACTTTTTTTAGATGTTTTGTTTATATCTATATTACAAGGAACACATTGAATGTCTTATTTCATTTCTGCTATCCTTACTAATATCCTTTCCTTGCTTTCTCTTGATCAATTTTATGAAATATTCCATTATCCTTTGGTCAAAGTCCTCACCTGCATATTAGTGTACATCCCGGTAAGTTCAAAGGTCGAAAGCCAACCAAAAAAGTCAATGATAACCACCATGCACGTATTCAAATTCGTAATGTAAAACTGCCAGACAGAGTTCAGATAGATTACCTCCAAGATGGGTATCACCGTTTGTAGCCAAAACCTCAAAAACTCAGTTCTCAATAGTCAGAACGCTGACATCAAATGTGCCACCGCCAAGATCAAAAGCAACAATATTTTTCTCTCCACCCTTCTTGTCCAAGCCATAAGCTATTGCTGCAGTTGTGGGTTCGTTGTTAATGCGAGCTACATTCAAGCCAGCAATAACACCAGCATCCTTCGTTGCTTAGCGTTGTGCATCAGTAAAATAAGTTGTGCAAGCCCACAAGTTAACAGTGACAATGCAGTCAACAATTGGTTACCCACAACCTCATTAAAAAAAAAGTTGAAAATAAAGCATACCAGGGGCAGTCACCACGGCATCCTTTATATTCCTGCCAAGGAATGCTTCTGCAGTCTCCTTCATCTTAGTTAAAATCACAGCACTGATTTCCTCAGGGCTAAATACCTTTGTCTCTCCATCTCGTACCTGAACTTGAATATAAGGTTTCTCTTCTTTGTTCACAATCTTGTATGGTACCAGTTTCATATCCTTCTGAACTTTTTTGTCTTCAAACCTATATAAAACAAATGTTTTCATTTAATTATGCTCATTAAGTAAAAGTTTTAAATTGTTTTCGTGAAGTTTGGATAGGGTAGAAACCAAATCCTGATCTGACCCCAACCAAAATGTTGTTGGGCCCCTGACTTAACATGCCTATTTCATGACTGGCACCTTGTGGGTTCAATATCAAGGCAAGAATTAGACTTGCAATAAATATAATTGTCTAATAAATGGGAAAAATAAGAGATCAGAGTACTTACTTTCTCCCAATGAATCTCTTGACATCAAAGATGGTTTGTTCGGCATCAGTCAAAAGAAAGAAGCAGAATTTAAACCAAAATGAAGGGAAAGAAAATAGGATCTGCGACCCAGCAATTGCAACGAGCTCCTCCCTAAGCCACTTCCAATTCGAAGGCGGCATAAGTAGGCTGGCATACTGTTGGAGATCCCTAGTATCCTTGTGCATACTCTTGGCAGACTTCTTCGTGGCCAGTGCAAATATGACAGCGTCCATACCATACTCATTCATATAAACCTCAATATTGACCTCATCCTTACAGGGCACTATAGAATTATACATCCTCGAGATCAGAGCAGCAACAACTAGAAGAAGAGTTTGCGCAGTAGTCCATCCGTTCACCTTGGGGCGTATAGACAATCGAGGGTATTCTCCATATTCATTATCTCTACTATTCCACTTCAATAGGAATATTTTTTGAAATCTCTGTTTTAAGCTTAATTGATTGCAGAGAATGAAATGGTCATAACTAGATCTGCGTATTACATACCACGACTTGAATGTCTATAAATGTATTGATCATATTGTAGATTTCCCATCCACCTTAAACCCAAGGTTTATATTAATTCAATCACCCTAATACTAATCTATTTGGAAAGACTGAGTATTGAATTATTTTTTTGATTTTCTGAGAGAAGTTTTAATTTGGTATATGATGGTGTTCTCACTTGAGGTTGAATTTATTATTGAGTAATATGATTGTGTTTACTTCACAGTATATACTTTAATGGCTCAAGTAGTTGTATTCTTGGCTATTGGATACACTATTGGTGAATTCCTGGTATATCCCATGGCTATTGGATACATTATTGGTGAATTCCCATTAATATTTGTTATATATACTAATATTACAGTGATAGTGACTACAGTTCATCATTACCAAAGAATATTATTAGAAAGTAAAGTCATTTCTCTTCAGCAAAGCAAGCTCCTCCATCCATACCTCAACCCATTCAAACTAAAAAGGGCTCTGGTACTCTGTTAATTCAACTACCTAAATTCGTATTTCAACAATTTTTTCTTTGCTCAACACACCTGGTTCCATTAATCATATAAATTATTAAGTCGGTTGTTTCTTCTAAGCCAACACTCCATTACCTCATAGCAATATATCAAGGGCACTGGTCTTTATTTCTCAAAACTCTGTTCTGTTGATGTCAAATGATGCCAAATCCCACATATAGCAGACAAGTGTCGAGTAATTTCATGTGCATTTAATGATAGAACTCATGAATCTTATTTCTGATATACGTTGTTCGAGGCTCCAAGTCGTGATTGTTAAATTGCTAATTTAGTTTGCTTATAGACTATTTGGAGAAATGCCAATATGAATTGGCTTATATAAACATCATTCACTGGTATTCGTTGCATTATGATCACAAACCTATGACTACTTACCAAAGAGTATGTTTAATGGCCTTAAGTCATAATATGTCATTATAGGGTATTTATTCAAGGTCCTTGGCGCCAAATCCTGATATTAAGGTTCAATTCCAGGCTACATACAAAGAAGAAGTGGGTAGCTTATAAATTTTCAAATGGCTCAAGAATTGAATGCTACAGCATTTTGTTTATTATCTTACTAGCAAACAATTTGTTGTTTTTTGTGCATAGATCCTGAAATAATTACCTCATATGTATTAACGATCATGAAAATTGACATCTTGTATGCTAGGGCAATTTGTTTATTATCTTACTAGTAAACAATTTTCTATTTGTCGTGCATAGATCCTGAAATAATTGGCTCAAATGTATTAACAAACATTAAAAAAAGGAAATTTAATTTTGAAACCCCAAATGCATTCATTCTCATTAAAAAGACCTTTTGTACAAGCACAAAGGGCCGCCGTTAACCTAAAGGAATAACCCAATCTAATTAATAAAAACAATGAAAAAGATAAGATTGATTTTGAAACTTCAAATGCCATCAAATTTCACTCAATGAAAATATTTGTACAAGCATAATGGGCCACCATCCTTTCCCTCCCAAGATGGGGAGGCTAACTAATCAAATTTAAAAAATCTGCGTCCAATTTAAATATATGGTTCCCTCCATGTTGCCCAAACCAGACATAACAGAGGCCTTTTGGTATTCCCCAACTCTTTTTTCAAAGAAATTTGTTTTCCCTCTGCACATTCATTGAAAAGAAACCCAATTAAAATTACAAATTTCTAAGTAAATACAAACACATAGGAAATGTAATCAACAATAAAAACCAAATACTTACTGAAGAGAGATTAGCTCCATCCAATCAAATGGATTTTGTGCATTATACACTTTGCTATACCCCAATGCAACCTGAATTTCCAACAGAGAGATTGCCCAATTAAATTGGTAAAACATTACATCATGTGCATGTACGATACAAAGCCCTACTTATTCTTGACAATAACAAATGCATACCAGAAACCTATCAGCAACAAAGTCAATGTACTGAATCATGAGTTTAGCATTCATTCCAACAAGATCACATGGGAGAGCATCACAAACAAACTCCCGTTCAATCTCAACAGCATCATAAACTATCTCTTTAACTCTCTTTTCACTGAGATAGGACACTCTCACCAGCGCAGAAATGAGAAAACACAGTCCGCTTCACGGCTTTGAGAAGTGGTAATCTCTAAGGCGCGTAATCCATCAGAGGTGATTTCAGCGCTTTCATGCCCAGATCCGCGACAGGCTCGCAGGAAACAAGAGGGAGATTGAAAAGCGAAGTCATAAGCTTCCTCGTCGTTAAGCCCAAGAACCTGTCAGCAACAAAGTCAATGTACTGAATCATGAAACCTGTCAGCAACAAAGTCAATGTACTGAATCATGAGTTTAGCATTCATTCCAACAAGATCACATGGGAGAGCATCACAAAAAAACTCTCGTTCAATCTCAACAGCATCATAAACTATCTCTTTAACTCTCTTTTCAATGAGATAGGAAAACTCGTAAGCTTTTGATGATGCCAGCACTATATGTGCAGGAGTAGGAGACTAATTCTATCTCTAATTAAATTATCTACGGTTCAATACAATATGCAAGGGAAGAGGCTCCTAACTTAGGAGATCCTGGTTGTTCTTCCCTACAGTATCATAGAGGAACCATAAAACTAGAAACTTGAAATGCAAACAAGGGAATGAACTTTAGTTGTTGTTTAGACTCAAAGAGAGAAAGACTAACTTAGTCTATTGATTGTCATCTCTTGTATTAATCTAGACTAGACTAAAATTCATCCATAAGCGTAAACTAAATAACTTGAAACATAAAAGCAGAAAGATGAATTCCAATTACAAATCAAATAGAGAGAGAGAGTCTAACTTAGACTCTTAGTTTTCCTCTCATATGTTGATAAGACTCTAATTGAAAATTCATTCATCAAACTGATCCAATCCTCCAACATCAAACATCTAAGCAATTAAATGAAATAAGATCTAATATGAAACAACAAGTTCCTTTGCTCCATCTAGAGTGAGCTCAATTCTCCTAGGAACCAAAGTGACAAGCCATTCCATATACTACATTAAGGTAACTTCTATCTAAAACTACATAATGAAAAACTATTTCTAAAACTACATAATGAAAACATATGTCAAATGAAGCTTTATTCCATCATCAATTGGATACAATTCTCTAAGAGTCCTCCCTTCGGAATGGAGGAGGTACTCCTATTTATACAAGAACTATGATAACAACCTCATAAATGCAAACCCACTATTCTCTCCTTTGACCCACATATTTCTCAATGAATGATGACACATAACCCTATCCTCCATGATCTCCTCCATGAAGCTTATCTTTTCAAATTCGAATTTGATCATTCATGGCCACATAAAGATGCCTTGGAAGCTTCCTTGGAGCCTACACATGTCACCAAAACAACCCACTTTCCATATATAAAGTAAAACATATTATTTTCTAATATTTAATCAAGAATTTCTCTCAAAAATGCTTAAAAATAAACAATATTTGGAAAATATAAATGAGACCCATTAACGGTGAATAGTAGGGAAAATGGAGTGACAAGGTGATGAATAGTGAGCGAAATAATGGAAGCATAAGTGAAAAATGTATGGTAATGAGTGCCATTTTTGGAGCCCAACATACTCCCCAACTGAAGTTCTTGCATGTCCTCATGCAAGCTACTACAATGACTTATTTGATTTGATTCTTAAATGAGCTTCCTTTTACAAGATGTTTGGTTCTTGTGTAGCAAACATCTTTCAATCATGGACTTCCTTTTAACTTTGCACATCTTTGGATAACTTTTATTTGTTTGCAAAGCATTGACATATTTTAATGATTGGTTCTTGTGTTACAATCATTATTTACTTTGATCTCTTCTTAATGATTGGTTCTTGTGTTACAATCATTAGTTACTTTGATCTCTTTTTAATGATTGGTTCTTGTGTTTACAATCATTATTTACTTTGTTGAGATCAATCATATGCTCATCATTTTGTAGTAGTTTTTATTGTGGGAAGACTATGTGGGTTAATATGTAATATGAATGAGGAAAAAGAATGAAGTGTGAAATTCCCCCTCCCCAACTGATGGTTTTTGGCAATTTTAAATGAGAAAGGAAATAGTGAAATAGTGGAATATTTTCCAAAT
>APFE030766156.1:0-46516 GCA_000404065.3 Pinus taeda
GGTCCCCCGGCGGGGGCTCGTGGGCAGCGCCCCCGAAGCTAAAAACAGATGTAAATTTGCCTTGTAAAAGTATAGTAATTTCTAGTCAATCTGAGCCGTTCATTAGGCGGATGATCTGACGGTAGAACTTATGTTTAGTTTAGGGTTTTTTGCCCTAGAAGGCAACCCCTCTCTTTGTATGAGGGTATTGTATTTGAGGCGGCGATATAGATGTGTATTCTGTGTGTGTGTGTATGAGCGAGAAACAGAGAGGTGAGACTGTGAGAGAAAACAGAGGATATTACAGCGGCTTTGCTGTAGGTTGTGTCTCTTCATTTTGCTGGATAATAGAAAGGAAGGACTGGCTGTTCGAGGTGGACGTAGCCCAAACTGGGTGAACCACGTATATCTGTGTCTCTCTTGTTTTGTGCGTTTTCTGTGTTTATATTTCTGCAATATTTTATGTGTTCCATTGCTCCGTAATATATAATTTTCTAACAGAACTATCCTCATGGGAGCTATTTCATTTTTTTAATGAGGTCGACACAGTAAAAGAACTATCCTCATACCATTTGTTTCATTTTTTAACGAGGTTGACACAAGAGAAGGAACTATCCTCATGGACCTGTTTCATTTTTTAACGAGGTTGATCCAGTAAAAGAATTATCCTCATATTCTTTGTTTCATTTTTTAACGAGGTTGACACAAGATGAGGAACTATCCTCGATTCCTTGTTTTTCATGACCCATGATAGGAGGTCATGAATTCCAAGAGGTTCTCATCAGATGGGAGAACAATACTTTGCAAGGAGAGATCTGGTTCCAATGCCCCTAGTACATAATGTACAACATCATGGAATTGATTGTCCGTTCATGTAGGCATGGAACTGGTTGCCACATAATTAACCCGTGGCGGGGATGATACCATTGGTACAAAAGGACCATTTAGGGAAGATGGTTGATTGGAAGCCATATTTGGATAGGGAAATGAAAGTTGTTCAATGGTGACAATTATGCCTTCATGCAGGAAACAAATCACTCGAAAGAGTGTTGAAATAATAGCTCCCATGTCATAAACATAGTCGCACCCAAGAAGTAAATTGTAATCTAAAGGCCTTGGAACTATCATCACATTCAAATAAATGGTTTTTCCTCCCAAATTAATAGGTAACTGAGGGAGGATCCCTAATGGTTGATTGGTTCCTCTGTTAAAAGCCAACAAATTTTGGGTAACAGGCACAAGTGGCGTCGAACTGAGCGCTTGCCAAGAAGTTGAGGAAAGGATACTCATAGATGCACCTTCATCTATAATAGTGACAGATACAATCATATTACAACCCTGTACTATGATCTAGAAAGACACATAAAAAGGAAGTTGACATCCTACTAGTCGATTCCAATCAAAGGAAGTGACCAGACTACTTGGAGGGGGTACCGTAAGAATGGGAGAATTATCCCCTTGAGTTATGAGAACAGGAGGATTTTCCTCCTATCTTGATGGAACATGAGGATTGCCCCCAAGCTCATTTGAATCTAAAGAAATGAAAAGAACTGAGTGGTATCATATTCACTCTCTGTGAGAAAGGTACAATTAATTGAAGGTGAAATTGGGTCAACTGTTTCCTCGACTTGTTGATTTGGGTCGGGTATAGACTCATAGGGTTCACTTTCAGAGAGAGTGGGTTTGACTGACAATTGATTTGAGTCAGTCAATTCATCAACTAGTGAAGGATTAAGGGAGAGTCTCCTGTAAGCAGATGGAAGTCACTGCGGCGAAGCAGAACGGTTATCCAACACTTTTTTGGCTTCATCCAGATAGGGACAAAGGTGAATGGGGTGATTCCCTTCACATAACCTACAGGGAAACTTAACTTTACTACCACTAGTTGATGGTGTGTCACCAACATGATCTCCAAAAGTTGACGACACAGGATGATGTGAACGAGAAGACCATTCTTCTAAGATCTGAGGAATATCAGGACAATTTCGAAGAAGATGGTCTCCTGCACAAAGTTTGCATGGATATCAAACTTTGTGAAGCTTGACGGATGGTTTCTCACCAGATGTTGCATTCAAATCAATGGTTGCTTGGTTTCCCCTCTGTTGAATTTGTTTCTTCTTCTTCTTCTTCTTCCCTTTATTTTTATTCTTAGCCACCTCATTACTAGTACCAATACTTTCACCAGGCGAAGAGGAAGAAGGGGAGGAAGAAACAACCAAGGAAGAAGGCAAAGGGTCAACTTTAGGATCAACTCGAGGTCGATTTTGTCCAGTTGGAGGAGTACTCGATTACGGAGAAATCACGACATTTTGAACCAAGGAGGTTGAAAACAACCATACTGGAGAGCCAATGGTAAATCCCGGAAGGAACAATGTAGCCATATATGGAGCACCAATATTTCCAAAAGGAGGAAAAGGACTAGGATTCCCGTCAAAAGGAATTCCTTGATCGGTGGACTCTGAATTTGTCACCATATGTCTCAACCTAAGATCAAATAAGGAGCGAGCATGGAGGATGTTATTTCCGATGAATTAATTTTATTTTAATCAAAGTAACATAACAAAACAAAAAGGGATAATCTAGGCAAAAGGTTTGCCAAGCAACTGTGAACTGCAGAATACCTCCCAGTGAACCGAGAAGTATGGGCAAACAATCTCCCCGAATACTGTGTTCGGTGTGTCACATTATACAAGGCGGCCGATTCGGTTACCTAAGGATGGATAGCAACCTAGTGTTGTCCTCCCATATATACCCGAAAGTACGTGGAGGCCCAATCCGTATAAGTGCTATCTAATGCAAAACTGCACAATGAGAGCATTCCCATATACTTTACGTACTTTAACACCAACCTATGTACCCAAAGGTACATGGACGAGCTATGATATACTCACGTATGTGGAGTGAGGTATCATACTCGGGATGTATTGCAGACAAGTTAGCGACATCTGCTTTGTTTTACGAAGCCGAAACACGTCTCTAGCCTAGAACCACTAAATGTTTTTCGTTAGGTGACAATGCTCCATTAGGTAAATTCAGATAAATTTTAAATTGATATTCTTTAGAATTTTCCTTTCAAATTTCACCACGTGATGTATGTTTGCAATTCATAAAATGCAACTAATATGATAAGCATTATTTTCATTCAATTGAACAAGGAAAACCTTATCTAGTAGGGATAGAGCAATCATATCTTTGAAAAAGAGCAAAGAGCACATCTAATGCAATTTACCTAGCTATTCCTTTCAAGCATTCACAAACTACAATATGAATGATGCAAGTTTTTATTTTCGAATACCTTAATTTTATGATGAACAAAAATGAAACTAATGCACATTCAATCAATCAATCTTTTATAAGAATGAAGACTTTACGACAATTCAGTTTCGAAGGAAAATAAGACTTTTACGACACTTTCTTTCGAACAAAGATTAATCTACTATAATCTAACTTTGACTATGGATTGATTATGACAAAGAAAACATTTAAGAAAAATTAATCAATCAAGTCAAACTAGGGTTGGAAAGAGGAAATAGAATTGATTTCAGAGACATACTACAATCATTGATCTTTCAGCAAGCATAAATAGAAGGAAATTTGGAGAAAAAACCCAATCCAAAGGTGAAAATTTTCCGTAAGGTGGATCAACGTAGGTAAAAGAGGGCCTAACTACGTTGCAGATAACTGTTTCTCACTTAAGGGTGCTCTGCAGAGCACTGTCCCTTGACCAAGCCTGCGCTGATTCCTGACAGGCCACTCAAGAGTCATCTAACCTCAATTTTTTTACCAAAAAACACTTCAAGAAGCTGAAATAAGATCAACGAAGGTAAGCAAAGTCTACTAGAGTGCCCTAGAAGGTGAATAAGCTAATAGGAAGGATAATCTTCCCCAATATGGTCGCCAATTTTTTTTGGAGAATTTGGTATCTATGGATAAATACTAATTCCCTGGATAAGTAGCCATATCTAGAACAACAATTTAAAGCATTTTAGCCTTTTCCTATAAGCAATAAATAACACAAAGAAGATGAGAAGACCTACTTGTAGTTCCACTTTCCTCTTGTCTCCTTTGTATCGATCCTGTTGCTCCTTCTCGTACTTAACACGCTTGAGAAGTACCTGTAAACACAAATAGAAGACAAAGAACCGATCAAAGTAAAAGATATATTGAAGACAAATGAATGGAATCAGATACATTTTACACAAATAAGCATTATAAGAAAATACAAACATATGGGAGAAAGGATCAAATACTTTATTGAATAGAAGAAGGAATTACAACCATTGTGTCTGATTCAAAGTCATTCCTCCAGCTTGGATCCCATCCACATCACATCAAAAGCATGACAAACTTGTAGCATTACAATACTTGCTTCAAAGCGAGTTCTCATAGCAACATTATCTCCTTACAATTCAACATAGTCCAACCCCTGGTCACTTAGATGAGTGGTCAATTTATAGGGAGATGAAGGAGGTTTTGTCATAAATGGTGGTATTGAATGGCCTTCCATACTTAAAATTAGTTCCATGGAGGAAGGGATGAGAGGATAAGATGCATCTTAACTCATTCCTCATCCATTTTCAAGCTCATAGGAGTTGATAAGTGAGGGAACCTTCTAGATGACTCCAAAAGATAAGAATATTCCCCAAACCTTATGTAAATTTTGCTCAAACTTGCCCAGCGCAAATGAAAGGAAGCCTAAGTGCTTTGCAAAGCACCCTGGCATGGACTTAAGTGCTTTGCAGCACACCCTTACATGGGCCTACCTACGCTAGTCCTTCTAGAGGTCATTTCAGGATGTCTTCATGTCATGAAACTATCTGGGAAGGAGGCATTCAAAAGGGTGACTTGTTCAGGGCATGTAGCAACTGAAATTAGGGTTTGATGAGCCCTAAAACAGTGATCTGGATGATGGGAGTGATGTGCCCAAATGGATTTGTAACAGTACGCTACCATTCCAAGTTGGCAACTTTGCCACTAATTTTAGGAGGGAAAAAACCACCATAACAGGGATAGAGTTCATGGTATCAGAAGAGGTGATTGGCATCATTTTTAGAGTTTTGTGATCATCTACTAGGGTTTACATTGCACACAGGGAAAATTATACTTCAAAATTAGTTTCTAAAGTAAGGAAGATGAATTTGAAAAAAGTAAAAGAGGTTTTTGTAAATAATAGACTAAGGAAAAAAACCTCCTTCATTTTATGCATAGGTGTTATGATTTGGGAGAAATGCCCCAAATACAATTGCTGCAGGAGAGTTGCTGCACTTCTGGAGTAGTCTTGGGAGATTGAATTTTTAGGTGCCACAAAGCAGGTATTTGCAGTGCTTGATGAATCTATTGTGTATTAGGCATCATAATATTTCCAATCCTACCTTTTGTAGCAACTAACTCATCCAGGAAGGCCTCCAAATAACTCTCCAAACCACACACTGCGCTTCTACAAGTTTTCGCTTCGTTTTTAGTGACCAAATTAAAACTTGGATTATGAACAAATGGAAACGTATTTTTGAAAAATGGAGGTGGTTTTGGTTTAAAACATACCAAAGAACAAAAACCTCTTTCACTTTTGTAATTTTTTTTATGGTTAGATATATATTGCTCTATAATGGAGCCCTAGTTTTGCAGAAAACCTAGAAGTTTTGGAAATTTCTCACTGCCAAAAGTGCCCTGAGGCCCCAAAGCACAAAACGTTTATATGCATGGATAGCTTGTGACCTGAACGTATCAGAAATGTATTTTTTGTGCCATTTCATCCTTCTAGCTGGAAGAAAATTCCAAAAATCCACTTTTTTCCATTGTTTTCACCCTAGCGCTGCGCTTTTAGAGTGTCCTTGGGAGAATCCATTTTGTCAGCCTTGGAGAGGCCATTTTTCATGCTTTAAGGACTCTATGGACAACTAGACATCTTAAGGTTTCCAATTATGCCTTCAGATCAGAGTTTGGATCACTAAAAGTCATTCAAAACTATCCTCCAATATGGTGATGTGGTTTTCTCACATGGCGTTGCGCTTTTCCCAAGAAGACAAGAATTCAAATTTTCTCCAGTCAAAGTCAAAGATGTTGGTCAAAGTACTCCTCCAGGGTAATCATGTGATGTAATTAAATTTAAATGAGGTGGACATGTAAATTTCATGTATATTCATGCTTACGTATGTTTGTAAAGTCAAAATAAATCAGTTGGTCTAATTAGGGAGTTTGTTTTTAACTTCCCTAGGTTTAGGTTTGGTTAGAGATAATCACGTAAATTGTTCCTATGATGAGGGATTATACCCTTGAGAAGGGGAAATATTTTTTTTGGTCTATGTATACCCAAATCAAAGTCAATGGAAGGGTTTGACATTAGAGAGAGGAAGGCTTGGAGCTTGTATTCATCATCTTTTTACAGGAAATTAATAGGCTAGTTGCAACTATTATTTAGGAATTCTTGTGGTATGATTTTGTGACATTATTTTTCTTATGTAAATAACTTAAATGATTGATTAGTTATCCTTATTTCCATATCTTTTCTTTCAGTGATTTTCCTATGAGTTTTAAACATAATTCTTAAGCTTAAGCTCTGCTTTATTAGGAATTTTATGTTTATGTTTTGGTTTGGTAGGGCTAGCTACCAAACTAAAAGTTTGGTTTGAGGTTTCCTCCGTCGATTTCCTTTCTCAGCCTTGGGATATTGTGGAGGCTAACACTTCTGAACACCTGTGCATGTGAAGCCAGCAAATTGGTGATGAGTTGCGGGAGTTCCTCATAGTTCCGGATCTGACTCCGGATGCATGCCTTCAACTCTACCACCTTTGGCTTCATCATCTTTGAAAAATGCAATGGGGCTCCCTTGTACCTCATGTCTATGTTTGAATGCGATCGAAAACAGTAGGTAGATTTGACAGGATGTGTGCTCTCCTAGCACAACGCTGTTGCCAATCATTGAGATGGACAACTGACTTATGCACAGTGACAAATCTAGAATACAACATCCGCATGACTGATTCGAGAGATTACTTCATCCAATATCACTCTCCTCAACTCTGCTCTAGCGGATGTTGTAACCTATTCTCCTCCCTGCTTGGGCGCTTGTAACTCCTTAGCCATGTGCTCATTCCTCGATATTAAGAATCGAACACTCGATCTGGTGGCTTCGACATATGCTTTGGTAGCACCATCCAATGATGTTGGATGCTTGTGCACATCAGATACAATCACTCATTCTTCAAACGGCGTAGGAGATATGTGGACATTCGGAGTAGGCACTCTACACAACTAAACAACTTTGTATTGTGACTCGTCGAAAGATATGTGGTGTGTCTTCGTCTCTGGATTATCTTCAAGGATCTTTGTGTCTCCTTGATCGCTTGGGACTTTCTCTGCTTCCGGATCTGGTGAAGTCGATGGGGTGACATCTTGGTTTCGAGGCATGAGGTCAATATCCTGATTTGAATCTAGTTGAACCATATCTGTGTCCATTTTCTCTATCATTTGTTCAATCTCTTGAGCTAACTCCTGCTCCTGCGACTGCTCACCCTGTCTGCTCTATGCAAGCTGATTAGATGAGTCTATTACCTGTATGGGTGTAGTTTCATCAATCTGTGCATGCTGCGCCTCTTGTTGTACCTATTTCTTCTACACTTCCTTCTCTCTTTTGTGCAACTCCTATTCTTCCCTGTGTTGTTGCTTCAATTCCTACAAATCCTTTTTTGTTTCCTCCATCCTTTGTTTATCTCTTAGCCTTTGTGCAATCCTCTTGTCGCGTTGTCGCCTCTTAGCCTTAATCTCCAAAATTTCTTTGAACCCAAGTGGATCTTCTTTGAACTTGCAGCTTTGTTCTATCTCTGCATTCTCAACAACCTTTCTCTTGCCTTTGTCACCCGCAGGCCTAATACCCTATGTTGTTGCTGTTGTTGATGATGTTGCTTCCCTCTACTTTGCTAGCCACTAGAAAACTATGTCGATCGATTCATTGAGCCTGGAGGAGTGATAATAGTATCTCCATGGGTCTTCCTCAGGCCAATGACATGCCCCGTGGATCCAAGGAAATTTCACTCTTGCACAGTGGTCCTTCTCCAAGCAATACGGGTCATTCGAATTGAAAATTATGGTGTCGAAGGTGAATCTTTTGAACTCCTTCGTCTCGGCCTCAGCATGCTTGAGATTTTGAATCTCATACAGCCCGATTTGCAAAGGAAGAGCGAGCCAAGGTGCCTTCTGATTCCTGTGCAGTCTCGTTGATAACTCTGTTGAGATGTGATATGACATCTCTTTCATGATGATATTGTCCATGGAAAACTTATGTAAACATGCAGAGACTTCTCTGTGTTGTACATCCATATGAATGTGCCAAGGGGTGAGGCATACAAATCTACTATGTCGATTAATGCTTCCATCGCTGCCTGATACATGCAGGGTGGATCCTGCTCAAATATCATTTTGTACACCAGGGTGAAAAAGTGATCTGACAACTGTATGATAAATCCACAGACGCTGCATTCGGAGAACAATCGGCAATAAGTGTGCATAGAGGTTTCCGAAGATGGCCATACCCAACCAAATCCTGGGAACTGTCAATGAGCACAAACTGCATCCAGAATGTAAGCAGACATGAATATCTCTGCTTGCTGACCCTTGGGCAGATGTCAGGCTTTTGTCATCTGTTCTTTCAACCTAAGGGCCAACATGTCAGCCCAGTTGCAAGGTCTTCCTTTGCTATCCAGTTGGTCCAACGCGATCACCCAACTTTGCGGGAAGGCCTCTGTGCTCTCTTGGATGTATAAGCGGAATGCAAAGATGACCAAGTACTGATATGCCTTTCGCAGTATATTTGTCTTGTAAACCTGGTTAGGTGTTGTCATGAACTTGGTTGGCTCTTTCACCCAACTCTTCAAGATATCTCTTGAGTTTGCACTATTGTTAGGTTTGCTAAAGGGTTTCTCCATTGTGATCACCGACTATGGAAAGTGACAAATCTCTCGAAATTCCTTTGCCCTGAAGGTAGCAAGTTGTGTCCCACTGGCATTTATCAACACCATTGTCTCGGAATCAGTATGCGAGACAATCTAGTGGATCATGTCCGCGGATGGAAATGCGGGATACCTGCATGCAATCCAGTATAAGCTAAACCTGTGAATGTTGACATAGACCCTGCGGTCTTCCAGATTTTCCTCAAATGTGCCTGAGAATGCGTCATTGATGTCCTGCCATTTCATCTTGATATCCTTGTCTATGAACAATTTGGTGTCTTCGTAGATAGGCAAGCTCATAGACACTTGTTCGACTGCATCTCCAGTTGCACTTCCCACAGTGTCCTTTGATCTTGCTCTCTTGGAGGCCATTGTACCTGTACTACTAAGAGACGGATGGACACCTGTGATACCTAGAGACATAGTAACACTCATGGAAAGAAACTGGTTAGTTGAAAACAAAAACAACTTTGAGGACTGACATGCAACATACCAGGGTGACTGTCTAGGAATATTGCACAATTTTCACCAGGACGCTGGGAGACTGACTGCCAAAACTACACAAGGCATAGTTTGAGATGTCAGGAGCCTGACACACTACTGGAACTGCACAATGCACAATCCAACCTGGCTTGTTGAGGACTGAAATTGCGCAATGCGTAGTTTCAGTCAAACTACATTGCGCAATTTTTGGGGCCATCAAGGCATTGCCTCCTAGAATTGCACAAAGAAAGCCTGGGGGCCAATGCTGGGCCATATTTGCACATTTTCTAGAGGGAAGGCAAAGCCTTCACTCTCAGAAATGCGCATTACTAGTTGGGCAAGGAAAGGTCTGGGCCAAGGCAGCGCAGACCCATCGACGGGCGACTGAAAACATGAAAAGTTCTGAATGCATGGTGAAGCTAAGTGCAAGTAAGAGTGAATGATCATGCATGCAAACATTGAGTGCAAGATTCATAAAATGGGAAAACAAGCATGTGTGTTAAGCGAGTTACCACAACGATGATTGTTAGTGTAGAAATAGTGTCATGCATTCGACAACAGTGAGATGCAATGATAAACTTGAAACAATTCTTCTACAAGCTAACGTATATTAAAATGATAGCATACATTCAACAAACCAAGCAAACAATATTCACACAAACCGAAGTACGAAAAGTGATAGAAAAGCAATAAAAGACATGAAAGGCAGACTTACCCGGAAAAAGTTGAGTTGAATGTGCTGAAGACTCCTAAATGCGATGTGGGATGTCAGAGCTCCAAGATCAATGTTAGGAATGAGCTCTGCAATGTCGAATAAATAAGTTTGATAAGGATGAGGCTTATGATGTGCATGCCACAAATCTTGAAAAAAGCGACACTTGGCGAGAAGTTTCTAAAACAATCTTTTCATGTAACCTCCAGCTGCTAAAAATAGATTCATAAAATCTAGAGATGCTTTTTTTCTTTTTTCGAGAAAAGCCGCCCATGCATGCAAAACAAGATTGGTCAGTCCTGGAGGGAACTGGTCAACTTGATAGCACATGCAATAGCCTGCAAGCATGGGAAAGACAATTGCATAGTTTCTGGGCTGAGCAAGATTGGTTGTCCCTCTCGCATTGTGCAATATCTGGACTGTAGCCATAGCTGTCAGTTAGAATTGCACAATTTCTGAGCTGAAGCCCAGTGTTAGGCTGGATTACCTAATTTTCATACGGAAGGCTGCCTGAATGGATTGCGCATTTCTAGAGCCTAGTAGGAAGCCCAGCTGGATTGCGCAATCTCTGGAGGGAAGGTTGGTTCCCCTCCATAATTGTGCAATTTTCTAGGCGAGAACCTCAGCCAGAAAATGGACTAAGTCCAGAATATCAACCTGCAGTGGGAGACAAACGAATTGACATGCACATGCTGTCAGGCCATTGAAACTCAGTTGAACCCTTTGTATTTAGATGGTGCAAGACATGCTGCTAAGGATGGTTGGTAGGGCTGCTCCAAAATGAAGCTAAGGCAAAATTTTGAAGGGTGGTTGTAGCCGCTACAACAAAACCTAAGTGTCTTTCCAAATACAAATCCATAACATCCAATGAACATAGATTAAATAAAAGAAAAAGAAGCATACTTTCACTTGCCTAATAGGTGTTACATCAACTAATTGATAGATGTTTTAGCAGTAGGTGTTGCAAAAACTGATTAATGGGTGTTGAATAAACTAGATGATAAGAGTTGCAATAGTTGATTGATAGGTGTTACAACAACTAGATGATGGGTGTTGAAACTACTAGTTGATAGGAGTTGTAGTAGTTGGTTGATAGGTGTTGCAACAACTATATGATAGGTGTGGTAGTAGTTGGTTGATGGGTGTGGTAGTAGTTAGTTGATGAGTGTTGCAACAATTGGTTGATGGGTCTTGCAACAATTGACTGATAGGTGTGGCAACAACTGGTTGATAAGTGTTGTGGAAACTAGTTCATGGGTGTTGCAAAAACTAAAGTAGCACCTATGATGGCACCTGTAATAACACCAACTTTTGTAACAAGCTTCTTGGATCTTTGCAACAAGTGTATAATATCTCGATATTATACATAATAATGTAAAATTATGCAGGAAAGAACATTGTGGAGCTTGATATTTTATATCACCATGTGATATGTAGATTGAGATGTGGAACAACCTTCTCTATTAAACTTGTGAATCCTTATTCAAAGAACAACTGAAACATGAAGAGGAACTTTTATTTTTATTTGCAAGATATTGTTTACCAACAAGTTGTTTATCAAATAAGATTTGTCTAATTACGGTTAGAGGGTTTTCATAATTAGAAATATTATTATATTTTCTTCATTTTTTATTTTTTTGGTGCAGTGTTTGCCAACAAGTTGGTTTTCAAACATTCCAAGGTATGGTGATTCCTGAGACATTTTTCACAATCAAATTTATTAAGGAAATAAATAGGAAAACAAGGTAACTCAACATTGTAAATGAGTTGAGTCACTTTATAAAATGGGTTAGGGATGGTCTGAGAATCATAGTGGGAAATGATGAGGTTGAAGTTGTGATTGAGTGGTAGTAAAAAGATTAATCTTCAAATGAAACCACATAAACACAAGAATTTCATAAACTCGACATGCAATTATTTTGTAATGGGAAGAAGGAAGTGCATGAGCATACCATAGTTCTGATAAATGAGCAAAATGAATGGTAGGTTTCATTGAAGAGATTCATATGTAGCAAGGTGATGTAGGAGCATGTGACTTGGAAGGAAAAATCTTCAAACTTATTCCAAAAATCCAAAAAAACTCTACAGGTAAAGGAGTGGGGTCCTTTAGCCATCAATTTCCATGCTTTCCTAGTTTAGGATAGGGATAGAATCTAGGAATAAGATCATGTTGTAATAATTGTTGTATGGATAAGTTGTAGTGAAGGTTTCGAGGGGGGTGTCTCGCAAAACTATTAGTCATAATAACTAAGTTTCTGTTTTAGGAACTGGTTGCTAAAATGAACAAGTAGATATGTAATTGGTATGCTATTGTAAAGGGATAGGGACCGAGTGGGCTTTATCTCTTATTTTCTAAAAAAACAGGAAATCTTTGTATTGGTTGATCCTGGAGACATTGTGATCTTCCAAACCCTCTCTATGCATTTGAAATTACGGTTCTCTGTTAATCTGGTATTTTATGTGTAATTTTGGCTTCATGTAGTATTATCTCCTAAGTTCTTATAACAGCGGTTCGGCCTTTGTTTTCCAATTAATACTTTGATTAAAGTCTAGTTGAGTATTTTCCTATGTATTGGCATGTCCTGTTTTCCTTATAAGCATCGTTGAGTTCCATAGGCAGAAACACAGGTTTACACTGTAAAACTATGAAAAACTTAGCCAGAATCGAGTTCCAGACTTGAAATCCTATTCAAGTTTGGCTGATACCCTTATCGGGTCTGCAACCTTATCACATCGCAACGTTGGAGAGGGGATAGACTAGCCCTTTGGAAGCGCTGAAGTCTGAAGTGAGACTTTCAGATCTGAAACAATATAAGGGAGGTTTTAGAACTTATCGAGTTTGCAGGCATATCGCATTGCAAGCCTTTAACGGGGAGAGCTTAGTGTATCAGAATCACCGATAGCGATTGCCAATAGTACTACATGTTATTGCATCGGTGTAACAGAGTGTTATGATATTGTCCCGTTCCATGGGGAATCGCCGGTAGCGACCGCCGATAGTGTTATTCCATTCTTATGGAATAGAACCCCGCCGATAGTGTATTGTGTATCAATGCTTCCCTTTGTAAAAACTCCGTAGATAGTGTATTTCATACACGGTTGCGTTAATTCCATTCAAAAGCACTGTTGATACTGTAATTCGTAATTCCTATGGAATTACAATTTCGATAGTGGAAAAGAGGCTCTGTTTGTAAATTGTTCCTGATAACAAGAGTTGGGGCGATTAATAGGAAAGGAGTGGTAATAGTAACCAGAAAAAGGGAAATTCATAAGCCGTCAGTGTAACTATATATGACTGATACACCAATTGAAGCAGAAGGAGCAATTTAGCCAGAGTTAGAAGAAATTGTAGCCGGATTTGAAAGGTTGTCTATATCGCCTGCACCCAGGCCACCATTAGTGGTATCAGAGCCACCTATTGACACTTAATTGAATCTCAAAAGCAGGAGAAGGAAAGTTAATATGGATTTTAGAGTTGGAAGAAGACGAGGACATGGTGGAAGAGGATGACCAATTGCAAATGTTGAAGTGATGGAAATTGTGCAACAGATGCAAGCTAGATTGGATGCATTAAAAACAGGGAGAAATATAGATGATGGAGATGTTAGTGAGCCTGAAGTTGAAGCTACAGAGGAGGAAGCTGTAACAGTTACTCCTGAGATAAGATTCTTCTAGTCAGTGTTGAGATCCACAGTTAGGCCAAAGATTGAGGTTTCAATATATGAAGGAGGACTGAACCCAAAAGAATTTATAGACTGGATTAATGGCATGGAGAAATTCTTCAACTATGAAGAAACAGAAGATGAGAAGAAAGTAAAGTTTGTTGTCACCAAGCTAAAAGGACATGCAACACTTTGGTGGGATGGAGTGCAGGCAGAAAGAAAGAGACTTGGCAAGAAACCTATCAAAAACTGGAGCAGGATGGTAGCAAAGCTAAGAGGTAAGTTCCTACCAACTAATTATCAGCAAACCTTGTTCAGAAAGATGCAAAATCTTAGACAGAGGTCTATGATAGTGAAAAAATACACAGAGGAATTCTATAAGGTAAGCATAAGAGCTGGACAAACTCAGGATACAAATGAGAAGGTGGCTAGATATGTGAATGGTCTTAGGATGGACATTCAAGATGAAATAAGTATACTGTCTCCTAAAATAGTAGAAGAAGCTTATCAAATGGCACTGAGAGCAGAAGAAAAACTCATGAGGAAGCAGTCTGCCAGAGGGAGAGGTACTTTCCGAGGAAGGGGAAGTCAAGGTGGTAGAGGAAGGTGTACAACACCTAAAGATGGAGCTAGCAATAGCTCAACCTAGCATGCACCCACAGGAGGTGATGCAAGAGGCAGAGGGAGTTTTTCTAGAGGAAGAGGAGGCAGAGGAAGAGAAGTAAGATGTTACAGATGTAACAAACTGGGACACAAAGTTTTTGAGTGCCCAGAGAAAGCAGAAAAAGGTCAGAGGAATGCCATTGTTTCTCAAGCTGAGGGAGGAACAACAGCAACAATAGTGACAGAAGAAGAAAATATACCAGAGAGAGGAGAATCTTTGGTAGCTAATAAAGTTTTTCTCAAGCCAGCAAAGGAGATAGTTGAACCATCACAAAGAAAGACTTTGTTCAGAACAATGTGTAAGGTCTAAGGGAAATGCTGTCAGATGAACATTGATAATGGCAGCACTGATAATTTGGTCTCTACAGAAGTGGTGGAGAAATTGAAGCTGAAGACAATGAAACATCCAACACCTTACAAGGTGCCATGGTTACAAAAGGGACATCCACTGTTAGTGAATGAACACCGTGAAGTGGAGTTTCAGTTGGGAAAGTATAAAGATAAAATTGTATGTGATGTGATGTCAATGGATGTGTGTCACATATTGCTTGGAAGACCTTGGCAATATGACAAAGGAGCTATGCATGATGGGAAAAGAAACACCTACAAGTTTGGAAAGGATGGTGTTAATCATATGTTGTTGCCTCTGCAAGAAGAAGATGCATTAGGAAAGAAGACTGATCCAAAAACTCTGTTACTAGGAGGAAAGGAATACTTGAAGCAGATTGAAGAGAATGAGGTAATTTTTGTTGTAATATGCAAGCCCAAGGTAATAATGACTTCTACTAAAGTTTCTGATTTACCCATTGAAATTCAAGAAGTGTTGGAGAACTATTGTGATATTATTGTTGATAATTTGCCTAATGAGTTACCACCCATTAGAAGAATTAGCCATCATATAGATTTCATTCCTGGAGCAAGTCTACCGAAAAAAGCAGCTTATAGAATGAATCCTACAGAAAATGAAGAGGTTAGGAAGCAGGTGCAAGAATTGCTTGACAAAGGGCTGATCAGAGAAAGTTTGAGTCCTTGTGCAGTACCAACAGTGTTGAGTCCAAAGAAAGATGGAGGCTGGAGAATGTGTATAGATTCAAGAGCCATCAATAAAATCACAATCAGGTACAAATTTCCTTTACCTAGAATTGAAGATTTAATAGATTTCTTAAGTGGAGCAAAGTATTTTTCAAAACTAGATCTTAAAAGTGGGTATCATCAGATAAGGATAAGAGAAGGGGATGAGTGGAAAACTGCCTTTAAGACAAATGAGGGATTGTATGAGTGGAGAGTAATGCCTTTTGGGTTGTTGAATGCACTAAGTACGTTTATGAGACTCATGAATGAAGTTCTTAAAGAGTTTATTGGTAAATTTGTAATAGTATATCTGGAAGATATATTAGTTTACAACAGGTCTAAGGAGGAGCACATAAGACATTTGAATTATGTCTTACAAAGGCTACAACAAGAGAAATTATTCCTAAATTTGAAGAAGTCTTCATTCATGAAAGAAGAGCTAGTGTACTTGGGTTTTTTTATTTCTGCTGAAGGACTGAAGATGGATCCAAAGAAGATCAATTAAATCATGGAGTGGTTTTCACCTAAAAGTGTTTTTGAGGTAAGAAGTTTTCATGGTATTGCTAGTTTTTATAGGAAATTTATAAAGAATTTTAGTAAGATCAATGCTCCTATTATTGAGACCATAAATAAAGATAAACGACTATTTAGATGGACTGCTGAAGCAGAAAAGAATTTCCAGCTATTGAAGAAGACGATCACTAAAAAGCCTATTCTGGTTCTACCT
The DNA here is from genome assembly GCA_000404065.3 of Pinus taeda. Taxonomy (NCBI): domain Eukaryota; kingdom Viridiplantae; phylum Streptophyta; class Pinopsida; order Pinales; family Pinaceae; genus Pinus; species Pinus taeda. The sequence continues at coordinate 16,243 of APFE030766156.1, forward strand.
GATTTTAGTAAACCTTTCCAAGTGAAGTGTGATGCCAGCGGAGAAGCTATTGGAGGTGTATTAAGTCAAAAGACATACCTATAAATTATTTTAGTGAAAAGCTGAATGATTCAAAGAAGAAGTATTCTTCTTATGATAAGGAGTTTTATGCAGTTGTGCAGTCATTGAAGAAATGGAGGCATTATCTAATGTCAAAGGAGTTCATACTTTATTCAAATAACTATGCACTACTGTATATTATGAAGCAGCCAAAGCTTAACCAGAAACATGCTAAATGGGTAGAGTATCTTCAAGGTTTCCATTTTGTCTTGAAGCATATAAATGGCCAATCAAACAAATTTGCAGATGCCTTAAGTAGGAGAAATGTATTATTTCAAGAGAGTCAAATCCAAGTGTTGGGTTTTGATTTCCTTAAAGAATTGTATGAAACAAACCCAGATTTTAAAGAGGCATTTGACGCTTGTAAAAATCTTGTTTTGGTGGATAGGAGTAAATGGTTGGATTACTTCTTACAAGATGGACTATTGTTTAAGAGAAATCAGCTGTGCTTACCAAACTGTTCTATGAAGGAGAACTTAATCAAAGAGAAACGTAGTGGAGGACTTGTAGGACATTTTGGTGTAGAGAAGACTTGTGAGCAGTTAAACAGATTTTATTTCTGGACGAAAATGAAATCTGAAGTGGAGAAGTATGTGAAAACTTGCAAATTCTGTCAATATGCAAAGGGAAGGAGCCAAAACACAGGTTTGTATGTTCCATTACCAATTCCAGATAGGCCTTGGGATATGGTAAGTATGGATTTTGTTTTGGGATTACCAAAGACCCAAAGAGGTAATGATTAAATTTTTTTGTAGCGGACAGATTTTCAAAAATGGCACACTTTATTCCATGTTATAAAACTAGTGATGCCTCTCACAATGCTAATTTGTTTTTTAAGGAGGTTGTAAGATTGCATGGGTTGCCTAAGAGTATTGTCTCATACAAGGATTCCAAATTTGTTGGACATTTCTAGAGGACATTATGGAACAATTTGGGAACTAAAATAAGTTTCAGCTCTGCCTATCATCCACAAATTGATGGACAAACTGAAGTTGTGAACAGGGGTTTGGGCAATATTTTAAGGAGTCTTCTTGTAGAAAAACCAACGCAATGGGATCAAGTGTTGGCACAAGCTGAATATGCATATAATGACTCACCTAATAGGAGTACAGGACAAAGTCCATTCCATATTGTTTATGGAATGCATCCAAGAGGAGTGTCTGAGTTAAGAAACTTGGAAAAAGATGAGATGAAGTGCAGAGGGAGAAGATTTTGCTTTAGAAATACAAGCAATACATGAACAAGTGAAACAACAGCTGCAGGATAGCAACATCAAGTACAAAACGAGAGCAAACATTAGAAGAAGAGAGGTGAACTTTGAAGTTGCGGATTTGGTTTTAGCACACCTCAGAAAGTAAAGGTTTCCAAAGAGGGAGTATAACAAATTGAAGTTCAAGAAAATTGGACCGTGTAGAGTATTGAGGAAATTTTCCGCAAATGCCTATGAGATTGAATTACCCCCTGATGTTTGAATATCACCAATTTTCAATGTTGCTGACCTGTACAAGTATGAAGGTGAAACTGCAAATGATACAGAAAAGGATCAAGAAACCCAAGAGATTCACTGGGTAAAACAGTGACCCACAACAAAGGAATTGCAGCCAGAAAGAATTCTGGACTAGAAGATGTTTAAGAAAACAAGGGGACAAGAGTACTTGTAGTATTTAGTAACATGGAAGGATCAGCCAACCACTGAAGCTACTTGGGTTACAGAAAACATGCTACAGAAACTGGGCAGTTCTGTAGATGAGCTCATGGGCAGGAGCCAATGAAGAATTTTGTCCTCAGGAGTCTGATGCAGGAACATTTGACTTGGAAGGAAAAATCTTCAAAATTATTCCAAAAATCCAAAAAAAATCTACAGGCAAAGGAGTGGGGTCCTTTAGCCATCAATTTCCATGCTTTTCTAGTTTAGGATAGGGATAGAATCTAGGAATAAGATCATGTTGTAATAATTGTTGTATGGATAAGTTGTAGTGAAGGTTCTCGAGGGGGATGTCTTGTAGAACTGTTAGTCATAATAACTAAGTTTCTGTTTTAGGAACTGGTTGCTGAAATGAACCAATAGATATGTAATTGGCATGCTATTGTAAAGGGATAGGGACTGAGTGGGCTTTATCTCTTATTTTCTAAAAGAAAGAATAGGACATCTCTATATTGGTTGATCCCGGAGACATTATGATCTTCGAAACCTCTTTGTGCATCTGAACTTATAGTTCTCTGTTAATCTGGTATTTTATGTGTAATTTTGGCTTTATGCAGTGTTATCTCCTAAGTTCTTATAACAGTAGTTCGGCCTTTGTTTTCCAATTAATACTTTGATTAAAGTCTGGTTGAGTGTTTTCTTGTGTATCGACGTGTCCTATTTTCCTTATAAGTATCATTGAGTTCCACAGGTGGAAACTTGGGTTTACGTTGTAAAACTGTGAGAAACTTAGCCGAAATTGAGTTCCAGACTTAAAATCCTATTCAAGTTTGGTTGATACCCTTATCGGGTTTGCAACCTTATCGCATCGCAGTGTTGGAGCAGGGATAGACTAGCCCTTTGGAAGCGCTGAAGTCCGAAGTGTGACTTTAAGATCCAAAACAATATAAGGGAGGTTTTATAACATATCGAGTCTGTGGGCATATCGCATCACAAGCCTTTAACGGGGAGAGCTTAGTGTATCAGAATCGCCGACAGCGATTGCCGATAGTACTACATGTTATCGCATCGGTGTAACAGAGTGTTATGATATTGTCCCGTTCCATGGGGAATCACCGATAGCGACCTCCGATAGTGTTATTCCATTCTTATGGAATAGAACCTCGTTGATAGTGTATTGTGTATCAATGCTTCCCTTTGTAAAAACTCCGCAGATGGTGTATTTCATACACAATTATGTTAATTCCATTCAAAAGCATTGTTGATAGTGTAATTCGTAATTCCTATGGAATTATAGTTCTGATAGTGGAAAAGAGGCTCTGTTTGTAAATTATTCCTATAACAAGAGTTGGGGCGATTAATAGGAAATGAGTGGTGATAGTAATCAGAAAAAAGGAAATTCATAAGTAGTCAGTCTAACTATATATCACTGATACACCAATTGAAGCAGAAGGAGGAATTCAGCCAGAGTTAGAAGAAATTATGGCTGGATTTGAAAGGTTGTCTATATCGCCTACACCAAGGCCACCACAAGTGAGTTGCAAATGTAGTGATGGGACTTAATTTATGAAACATTGGTCTTAACTTCATCCTTACCATTTATCCTAGAGTTGCATCATTAGTCTAAGTGAGAAGTGTGACAACAATTGTGGTGAGAGTTGTAGCAATTGTACTAAGGCTAGAGTCATAACATGCAAAGTTGTAGCAATTGTGACAACAAATTAGTGCTACAACACTTGTGACCACATATCGAGTTACAAAATAATGTTCGGGAGATGAAACACTTGTGTTTTCATAGGGAGTTACAATATTTGTTAAGAGAGTTGTAGCACCTGCACTTGGAATGGTGAGACAAAAGAACCAATAACAAGGAGTTGTTGACACTTAACAAAAATGAGTTGCAACACCTGGAATCAAAGAGTTACAACACCTGGAATCAAGGAGTTACAAAAACTGGAAATAGGGAGTTGTTGCACCTAGAAATAGGGAGTTGCTGCAACTATCCATGGTGAGTTGTAGTGCTCGTGTCCTACTCCTGTCTTAAGGTACTTGTGTAGCTCTTATCTTATTCTTAATCCATTTGTGAATTTGATGAAAGAGTATTTTTGTCAAAAAAAAAAAAAAAAAAAAAAAAAATCAATCATAAAAATGTTAAAAAGAAAAACAACAGTATAACCTATAAAATATAGAATTAAAAAACTAAAATATATATAAAGAAAAATAATAACAAAACATATTTTCAAAAAATATTATATTAAAAAAAAACACTAAAATTAAGTAAATAAAAATACAAAATTTAAAAACCATTAAAAAAAAAAACTAGAAAATTAACAAACAAACAAAAAATAAAACCAAAAAAATTAAAACGTCTTAATAATTTATAAACAAAATTAAAAACATACTTAAAAATAAAATAATAATAATAATAATAAATAAAATTAAAATTAAAGACAAAGAAAACCTTTAAAAAAAAATTGCGTCCCACAAGTCGTTGGGCGCATTTTTTTATAAATAATTTGAAATTCTTTTTTTAATTTTATTTTTTAAATGTTTTTATTTTATTTTAGTATTTTTTAATTTATTTTTTTAATTTATTTAAGACGTTTATTTATTTATTTTTTAAATCTAGTTGTTTTTATTTTATTTTTATTAGTTTTGTTATGCTTTTAAAAAGGATTTGTATTTTATTTATTAATTTATAGTTTTTTTTTTCAAAATTTTTTTTATTCATTTACATTAAAAAAATACTTTTTTATGTGTTTTGTCTTTTATATATATTTTTATATTCAATTTTTTTTTTTGTTAGTAATCGACATTTAAAAAAAAAAAGAGAAAAAAACAACTAGAAAATTTGTTAAGTAATCATGATTTAAAAAACAATTGGACATAAAAATTAAGAGTAAAAAAAATGTAACATTCAAAAAAAATCCAGACTTAATACAATAGAAAATCTAAAACATAAAAAATAAGCCCTCTAAGAAAAAGGTTGATGCTGCATCAACACGTTTCAAAATCAAAATCAGTATGGAAATCACTAACATTTAAAAACAAATATTTCTATTTGATACATAAGAAAATTTAAAGTGTCAAAAATATGTTGCAAAAATATATATATATATATATATTCTGCACATCTCACTTTTCAAAATTAATTGACAAACAAATGTTCATATCCATTCCAGTGTTAACATTTACATTGTTTATTTTATAAATAGAATAAAATTATAACTTAAATAATTAAAAATCCAAAATAAGGCGATAGCTTATTTCAATTAAGACATAAACTTAATTCAATAAAGTCGTAAAAATTATGATACACGTATTTTTGAATCCAATAAATTAATTCATTAAAAAATAATCATGTTCAAACATTAATTCAAAGGGCAGTAAATCCTAAGACATTTATCCATAACTTGTCGATGGATTCAAAGTATCCACAAGGTTTTTTAGTCCTAAGAGAATTTGTCATGCACTAAGAGTAATGCTTAGGAGCTCCATATAAATGCATGCGTTCGAAATTGTTGTAACATTTACATCTATTGTGGGTTGAATTTGTTATAACATTTACATATTTGTATAAGTAGTGGTCTATAATGAGAGTTTTTGAAAGTTTTTTTGTGGCTTTTTCCGATTAAAATCTGGTAGCAATTTTTTGGAATCGCAAGTTTGATAACTAGTTTCTGCACAATCAAAGCGTCCCAGGGGTTTTTTAGGGTGCTGAATCCAAATATTTAGTTAAACAATCATTTTAACTACGACAAATCAAGATTTAACCTCAATTTCTTCCGCCGGATTCCGTCACTGAAATCTCCAAAAAATCGCATTATAAACAACTCCTTTGCATAATTGTGCACTTATAGATTGATTTCATATAAAGAAATTTAATGTAGTTTGGAGACCACTTAAATTAAGATGTTACTATAAGAACGAAAAAAAACTGTTATTTCATATTTCAGAAGGTTTATCATGATTATCACATCGTAGTCCTTTGGTCATGAGTGTGATTATTACAGTATTAATATATTGGTGGTCCTTTGCTCATGTTTTTGCATTCATAATTAATGTCATGTTGACATAGATTTATAATTACACATTATATAATACATGCAATTTACACATTATATAAATAATATGAGTATACATATATTCATTATTTATTTGGTTTGTGGTTTTATTTTCTTATACTCATAAGAATCCATAATACATGTAATTTACACATTATATAAATAAGATGAGTATATTTATATTCATTATTTATCGGTGTGTGGTTATATTATTCATATACTCATAAGAATCATTAAATTGTTATTTTATATTTTATAAGGTTTATTGTGATTATAGAAAGCTTGGAATTTTTGAAAGATTCTTCTTGTACTGGAGTAGCTATGGAACCCTAGCTACGTCTCAGCGCTTTCACGCCTTTGCTGCTCTACGGCCCATGGCCTTGGGCCCTCTGCCGTCCTCCTTTGCATTCCTTTTTTATTTTCTACAGATTCAGAGCACACATCTTCTGTTGGGAGGGACGATTAAGCCAGGGTCGCCCTCATGGAGGCCCCGAGCTCGCCCAAGGCAGGCCCGCCTTCATCTGCCGAAGCTTTCTCTCGGCTCTTGGCCATCTTGCTGCAGAAGAAGAAGAGCGAAGCAACCAAGTTTGTCAAGAGACTGGAAGACATTCCTGAAATCTCCTTGCCGCCAAAGACCCCAATTCAAGTCGCCCTTTCCTTAGTTGAGCGGGCTCTCGTGGGCCAGTTCACAGGTCTTTGGCCTTCTCCTAAGACCACAGAGTCCTGGGTAAACAAGAACTAGACTCTTTTGATAAAGTGCAGTGTCACTTCTTACTTCTTAGGACGAGGGTTTTTCCTCTTCGAATTCACCTCAAAGGAAGACAAGGCTCTGATCTTTCAGAATGGTCCCTATTTCATGGGCCCCCAGGGTTTGTATCTCAAGAGATGGATGCCAGATTTCGACCCTGTAGTCGATGTCCCCTCCGTTGTTCATGTATGGGTCAGAGTCCCTAATCTCCCAGTCCATCGCTGGAATTGGGACTTGCTGAAACACATCGGAAACGCCCTTGGGAAATTCATAGATAGGGCAAACAACAAAAATCAATATGACTGTGCTTGTATCTGTGTAGAAGTAGCCCTAGAGGTGGGTCTCCCGGAAGCCATCAAAATCAAAGTAGGAAACTGGACCCATTTGCAGACGCTGGATTACGAGCAGCTGCCTCTCAAATGCTAAAAATGTCATGTTTATGACCACTTTGCCAGAGGATGCCCAAATAGTGTGGAATCAAATAAGGGTAAAGAAGAAGATTAGAACCAAGTCAAGCGCACCAGGAAAATCCAAAAGCAAGTTGGTCCAAACGGAAGAGGTCCTCAAGTCCCCCCTCAGCAACCCCCTCCCAGAATGGATCAAGAAAATAAATTCGCCCCTCTAAGCTCGCAAATAGAGGAATCTCAAGAACCAGAAAATCAAAAATCAACCCCTCCCTCTAAAGGTACCCCCAAAGGTCCTGGAAATGAAGTCGAGCAAGCTGGAAGTGGTGTTCCAGCAATAGATATGGCAATCGTCGAGAGCTCCAAAGGAAACACTATCGAAGTAGAGGAAGATGAGCATGAATCAGAGTGTTCGGAGGAAGAAGGGGAAATAGGAGAATCCCGAGCTTCGATAAGGAGATCCACAAGAGGCCGCAAATCAGATCAGGACAAAAGAGAGCAGGAAACTTTCAAGGATAAGCTTCAAGGCAGCCAGCCAACCCTTGAGAACTTACTAGCATCAAAAGCAAAAATGGCGAGAAACCAGTCCCAAGGCTCCAAAGGAGCCAACCAGAAATACAAATGATAAAGATAGTCTCCTGGAACTATAGAGGTATGGGGAGCAGAATCAAAGAAGAAGCCATCAAAAGTTTAATAAGAACAGAAACTCCTGACATACTTCTCATCCAGGAGACCAAACTGGAAGACTCTGTCTTCTTTCAAGCAAGTAAGAAACTCTGGAACAAATGTGAGGTGAAAGCAATCTTAGCCCGAGGGGCTTCCAAAGGGTTGGGCACTCTTTGGAACACTAGCAAATTCACATTCGTCTCTAAAACCCTCAATACTCACTCGCCGCTTTTAAAATTGCAGCACATAGATTCAAAAAAGATAATCAGTCTCTTCAACATGTAAACCCCTGTGAATGCTGTGGAAAAAAAGCCCTGCTGGGACTCCATAAGAACCCAAGCAAATCTAGTTAATCTTGAGAATATCATCATAGCAGGAGATCTCAATCTCACTCTCTTATCAGCAAACAAGAAAGGAGGCAGCATTGTTCGAGATCCGGCAAGGGAATGCGCAGAAGACCTTATGCAAGACTGGGACCTGCTGGACATCAAGCCAATCTCTGGTAAGTACACTTGGACTAATAAAAGAATTGGTCCTGGCCACATTACTGCTAGATTGGATAGATTCTTAATTCAAAGCTCTTTTCTTTTACGTGGATTAGAGGCTAGAGTGCATATTCTCCCATGCAGCGCTTCAGATCATAAACCCATCAATCTGGAACTCGTGTTTCAGCTTGACCTTGGACCTATACCTTTCATATTTAGCCCGCTCTGGGCTAAGGAATCGGACTTCATGCAATTAGTTAAGGACACTTGGTTGCAGCCGATCAAAGGCTCCCCATTTTTCGTCTGGGAAGAAAATCTTAGAAGAGTGAAAAGGGCTTTGAAAATATGGGCCAAATGTCTGCCAAATCCAACCAACGAAAGGAAAAACATCCAACACATGTTGGAAGTCCATCAGCTCCAAGTCGAAACAGCTAACATAACAAAAGAGGTTCTAGATAAAGAAGCCCTGTTTCAGAAAAACTGTCATAAAGCATGTCTAGCTGAGGAAGAACACTAGAGACTTAAGTCTCGCAGTCTGTGGCTTAAAGCAGGGGACAGGAACTCTTCCTTCTTTCACAAACAAGCTCAGGCAAGGAAATGTACCAATTCCATTTCCAAAATCAAAGATGGTACCATCATTCACAAGGATAATGCAAATAAAAAAAAGCAGCGTCTCTTCATTTTAAAACTCTATATAGCGAAGATATAAATTTGGATCAAAATTCAAAGATGATGGATGGGATCCCCTCCCTAATTTCTGCTGAAATGAATCACCTCCTTGAAGCTAAAGTCACCAAGAATGAAGTCAAGGCTGCCTTATTTACCATGAACCTAGACAAAGCCCCTGGGCCGAATGGATTCTTAGCCAGATTCCTCCAAATTTGTTGGTCCATTGTGGAAAAGGATCTTTGCCAAATGGTTCTAAAATCCGAAGTTTTCCAGAAAATCGGAGGAAGCACAAACTCTGCTTTTCTTACTCTCATCCCAAAAGAGAAGGGAGCCAACTCCTTCAACAGGTTTCGTCTGATTTCGCTTTGTAATACAGGTTACAAATTGATCACTAAAGTCATCGCTAACAGACTGAAGCCCATCCTCCCCAAAATCATTCCGGAAAGCCAAGGAGGTTTCATTCAAGGTAGACAGATTGTGGACAACTTCATTTTGGTCCAAGAGGCAATCCATTCAAGCTCAAGTCGCAATGAAAAATGTATGGTTGTCAAACTTGATTTAGCAAATGCTTTTGATAGAGTTAGGGATAGTTTTCTGCTGAAAATCTTACATACGCTTGGATTTGGTGATAAATTTATAAATTGGATTTGAGCTTGCATCTCGGAGCCTTGGGTTGCCCCATTAATAAATGGTAGAGCTGCCGATTTTTTCAAAGCCACAAGAGGGCTTAGGCAAGGGTGCCCTCTCTCACCTCTTTTATTTGTTCTTCAAGCCTCTGTTCTCAATTTTTACCTAGACAAAAAAAGTGCAGATCAGGATATTGTTGGGCTATGTATTGCAAGAGGTGTGAAAAGCATTAATCATGCCCTATTCGCGGATGACTCGCTGCTATTGGGAGCAACTTCTAAGCTTATTGCCTCCAGATTTAAAAAAGCTTTGGATGAGTTTTGTTTGGTATCGAGAAGCAGTGTAAACAAAGGAAAATGCCATATCTATCACTCGAACAACACTTCCAGGGTGCTCAACTCTATTTCCAGAGCCTTTGGTTTTGCAGCGTCCTCAAATTGGACTTCCTTCAAGTGTTTGGGCCTCCTGTTTTTCTCAAAAAAGCTTACAACAGAGATTGGCTCCCCCAATTGGAGAAATTCAAGAACACGTTGCTTGCCTAGGGTTATTCCTGGCTTAACATTGCTAGTAAGTCTGTCCTTATTAAATCTGTTCTTTCCAGCCTTCCTTTGTTTCAGTTTTCTGTCCTTCTCACTCCAACTGGTATTCTCAGAAAAATGGAGGAGACCATTCGAAAATTCTTTTGGAAGGGGGGCATGCAGAATGAGAAAAAGATTTCGCTTGTCAACTGGGAATGTATCTCCAAACCGCTATTGGAAGGAGGCTTGAATTTCAAGAATCTTGGCTACCATAATGTAGCAATGGGAGCTAAATTAATCTGGAGAATTATTGCCCCCTAAACCTGGTTGGGCGCAATTAGCTCTTTGGAAAAAATACTTCAAAGGCCAACGTTCTCATTGCCTAGATCACCCTAAGATGCATCCAAATACACCCTTTCTGAATTTTTGCAGCAAAGCTTGCTCTCTCATCAAAGATCATGCCTTATGGGTTCCTAGTAATGGAAAAAGGATCAACCTCTGGACAGATAAAATTTTGAATAACAAGCCACTGGGAGACTGCCGTTCACTCCAAACGTTGCGCAAATGAATGAATGAGGCTGGAATGCGAATTCTGTGGGACATTTCAGCTTGGCAGAACTCATGCTGAGCTAGAGGAATCTTCAAACACCCCCAGAACTATCTATGGAGCACGAGATTCTGATTTCCAAGCTCCACGACTTGTCTCCATCGCTGGCTCGAAAAAGGGACACAAGAGGATGGGGTACGCAGACTGGTGGATACATTGTTGCTCAAGGTTACGCCAAGCTGTGTGAGCGCCTCCATGTGGCCACAAACCCTGAGCCTTGGAAAGGGATATGACATTATCCCACCTTGCCTAAAATCGACTTCTTCAACTAGCTGCTATGTAATTCCGAAATCTTGACAGATGATAATCTCCAGAAACGTGGTTTTCACGATCCTTCAAGGTGCAGCGTTTGTAAGGTAAACCAGGAAAGCATAATTCATCTGATGATTGAATGCACCTTTACTTTGCATATTTGGACAAAATTGTTGGGAACTCTGAGTTCCGCATCGTGTTGCCTTCCTCCATTCCCAATATTTTTACTAAATGGCTGCAAAGGTATCTCGGGACTCCCCCAAAAAACAAAATTATCATAGCTGCTTGGACTGCTCTCCCTAAAATAATCCGTTGGCAGGTTTGGCTTGAGAGAAATAAAAGGATTTTTAGAAGCTACGAACAGAAGGCCAAACTAGTGGCAGTTAAGATTAAAAGCCAACGTAAAGAGAGTTTGAGAGATATTAAAGATGACTTAAATCTCAGCCAACAAGATATAAATTGGATCTCCTCTCTCGAACTCCAATTCCAAAATAGTGCAAATAGTATCTCCTTATAAAGATTGGCAAATAAGACTTTCAGCAAATGACTTCAAGGATTGGGCCACAAATCCGCAAAGATTCTCCCTTTTTTTTATGGGGCTGCAAAGGCCAATCCTAGAAGCGCTGGTGCTGGAGGCGTCATTTTGAATCCCGATGGTACAAGGATACACCGTTTCACCTGGAACCTGGCCATAGCTTCTAGCATTCAAGCTGAGGCTTTGGCTCTTTTCCAAGGACTCAAGATTATGAAAACACTGAACATCAGGGAGGCAGATGTAATTGGGGACTCCCAAGTAATAATTAACATTATGGTGACTCATTCTAAGCCAACGGATCTAAGGCTTGCAACGCTGATTTTCAGAGTAACATATTTGAGAGACTCTTTCCAGAAATTAAATTTCTATCATGTGTTGAGAGCTAATAATGAGGTAGACATCGAAGCCAACAAAGCAGCACTCCTTACAGATGGAGCCTTACTCAGAGGAGGATAAGAATCATGGGAACCAATTCCTCAATTTAAATAGCGGTCATGTTTTAATGCCTTATGTTAAATCAGTTTGTATGTACCCATAAAGTTGGGAAAATCTTTGAAATAGATTACATAGTAGCAGGCAAAAAGAGATGTGAGCTAAGCATAAACGCCATGGTCTTGCATGGTTGTGCGGGACTTGTGGAATTAGACTCACCTTTTGTAATCCGTTTTTTGGCATTAAGGCCAAGTATCTAATATATCCTCTATCCATTTCCGTAAAAAAAAAGGTTTATCGTGATTATTATAATATTGATTTATTCGTAATTTTTTGTTCATAAGATTTTTACATTCATAATTAATGTTTTGTTCACATAGATTTCTCATATCTCTCTATAGTGATCCAGGGATCAGTGCTCGAAACTTGTACCATAAAGTAGATTTCAATGACTTGAATCCAACGCAACTTGAATCGCTCAAAACCGATATCGTATGGTCCAAATATCGCGTTATAATCATTTTCCTAAACAAGAATTTTTTTTGGAGATTGGATGGAGCATTGTTGACTGGGCAATGTATACGCTCACTGGGCAGAGTGACTAGACAAGTTGATTGTTTCCAATGGGCGGTAAAAAAATTTGTATGACCAAACTACCTCTGGGAGAGTCGAACACAAGACCTCTGAACCAACAATGTAGCGCCTCACCGCTAGGGCACATGTTATTACTTAACATGTATGGTGGCGCAATTATATTTAAAATGTACACTATTCGACGTTGGTGGAGGGGGTTGGGGCTAAGCCCCAGCCCAAGGTTCTGGCACCCTCAACTTACAACCACCAGACCACAGTTATACGAAGAGCGCTACAGGCAAGGGGGGCTAGAATTAAGCCCAGCGCAAGTCGGCACATGTCATATGACCAGTGCCATCGCAGCGAAGGGCTCGCCAAAAGTTATAATGATGGGCATGGAATAATGGGGATAGCCTCGGTTTTATGGCGCTCCACAAGACCATGTGCCGATGGGGGTTGTCGGTTATTTTCCGCCTATAGGCCTTACTGGACATTGAAGCTGAGTGACAAAATGCACCTAATTCGGCGTGAGTCTCACTGCTGTCAGAGAAAATTGTCGCTTGGCGCACCCTAGAAAGGCGGAATTCGTAGGATGGATAACAGTGCAATCCAGTTTGTAGATCGGTTAGCAATGATAACTTTTGGAGTGCATAATTTCTTCAGTGTTTGGCCAAATTGATCCCAACAAAAGCTCAGCTAGGGGTTTTTAACTGTTCTAAAGCCATTGGAAACATAATATTTACATTATGAGCACTATAAATCCATGTGAACACAAATTTGAGCACTTAATGAAAAAAGCCCTACATTGAAGTTGGACCAAGAGATGTAGCCCAAGAGAGGGATGAACTCCATCATTTTTGTTATTGTGTTTCTAATATGGTATTTTTGTCTTTGTTTATGTTGTTAACTAAGTTTAAAAATCATTATTTTATGTGTTTTGTAAAGTTATCCATTACCCAAAATACATAACATTTTACTTGCAATTTTTTCATCACCTTCAAGTTTGCTTTACAAATCACATTATATATACAATTTTACAAATTATACAAATAAAATGAGGATACCTTAATTAATGTCTTCTTCACATAGACATTTCCCATATCTCCCTCCATAGCATATGTAATTTTACAAATTATACAAATAAGATGAGTATACCTATATTCATCATTTATTGGTGTGTGATTCTATTATTTTTGTGCTCATCACCATCATTAAGTTGTTGCATGTGGAGTAAGCCCCATCCATCATGTGTATCTATTATGGTCATCATGAGCAATTGTTGTTATGGTGTGGTTATTGCATATCCCCATCATCCCAAGATCTAAGTATGAAAATTTTGATATCACATTCTCAAGAGATATTTTTAGTTCATAAAAGGATTTTTTTCAACCTGCAAACTAACTCTTTATTTTCTTTCAATATAAAACCTTCTAGCTCTTTCATGTAGATTTCTGTCCAAATCCCTATGTAAAATTGTTGTGTTTACATGTTTTTTATTCTACTTCAAGATCAAAAGTTATAATTGTTTACATACTTTTGATTCAACTTCAAGATCAAAAGCAGCAACAATAGAGAAGAAATCTAGTAGAAGTCAACTTATCGACAAGTGATTTTTTTTTACCCGAATCAATGATTCCTTCTACCTAGAATAACATTTTGCTAGTAACTAACATTTATACTTCTCCACTTTACTCTTTGCATTCAACTATTTTTTGAAACACCCATTTGCTACCAACTGGTAACATTTTGCTAGTAACTAACATTTATACTTCTCCACTTTACTCTTTGCATTCAACTATTTTTTGAAACACCCATTTGCTACCAACTGGTTTTCTTTCAGCTAGCAATTCAAGCAGATCTCAAACCTCATTCTTATTCAAGGCTGTCATTTCTTCATTCATGCCCTTCTTCCAGAGTTTACCATCTTCTAGGTCCACTATCCTCTAATAGTTCTGAGATTATCATCAATGATAAACAAAACAAACAAAAATCAAATGGAGTATACCTTTCCAGTTGCCTAATTGGAGTATAATCTTCTGAATCATATTCCTCTACTAAGTCAGATTCTTCATCTTGAAACTCTAACCCTTCTAACCCTACTACCTCTGACTCTTTTTCCCTTTATAAGACTTCCTGTTTGGAAACATCTTTGACCTCTCTAAAAACATCTCAATTGCAAACAATCTTCATGGTTTCTGAGTTTCAAAGCGTATAATAGGTTTAAACCTTAGTTATAACCAATAAAAATACACTTTTCAATTTTGCTATAAGTTTGTAGTTTATCTATTTATTTTGTTCATGGTTTGCGAAGAACCTTTCTAAAACCTTCCATATTGTCTACTTTTAAACATGTTTCAGATTAGTACAGAAACTTATAGGAAAATTTAAAAGCATAAAGTTCCAACTAGCACTATCTTTGTAGGGAGTTCTCTCGTGATTTTATCCATTTCCATGGCTTCCCCATCTTAGAAAATCCAGGTTGCCCAAAACATGCATCTTTCATATGTCCAGGCATATTCCCAAAAAACCTAAACTTCTCGAGGACTTCTTTCTCTGGTTCCTAGATTTCTTCCCAAAACCTAGACTGTTCGAAGACTTCTTTCTCCGGTTCCTAGATTTCTTCTAAGAACCTAAGCTTCTCGAGAATTTATTCCTCTGATTTCAAGATGTTTTTTCTCCTGTTCGGTTCTCGATGGGGCGCTCAACACATTTCATTACAGAAAAGTTCAGAAATCAGCAAGAAGTTAATTGCAGAATCGTTCAGAAATCAGCAGGAAGTCAATTGCAAAATCGTTCAGAAATCAGCAGGAAATCTCGTTCATATTCAAGCCAAAAATGGGTTATTTAAAATTTACAACCATCTAATTGACAAGGTCAAAATCAACGACTATCTAATTGACAATGTCAAAATTCAGTGAAAGTTAAATTGGCACAGAACTGAAGCTCAACACGCTCTTATTTATATATGTATTCAATAACTAGAGTCGAAGAAGAAGGCATCCCGAATATCATAGGAACACATGCCTCATCATCTCCTCCCTGTTTAAATCTAAAGTGTCCTTCGCAACTAACTGTGAAAACTTTCCCTGAACAATGGAATGAAAACCTGTTGCCCTGTGTATGGATGTCTAGAAAAGAAAACAACTACCGTGGATTTGGTGATAGCGAAATAATGGAGCTGTTCCTAAGCTCTACTCATAACCGTTCCGAGCCTGTTCTAATACTTTTCCCTGATTTAGTTGTCGACTAGAGATTTCTGAAACTGATCCCTGGACAAGACAATAAGATGGCAACACTCTACATATGTAAGAGATTTTTTTGTTCGGAGAAACCTTGGGAGGCCAAGATAACTAATTCCGTCAGATCAAAGATTGACGTTGGAACAGCTATTGCAGCAGTGGATGTGGGGAGAAGTACAACCGTTGCCCAGATATCGTCAAGAAGCACACACTACAAACTGTCCTTTGGAGGCCAATTTGCATGAAAGTCAGCATATGAAAATATTTATCTGTGTAACGATAAAAACTAGGGGCAGGTATATGAGTGCATTGAACAGCCCATGGAATCCAAGAAAAAACACTGTACTAACTTGTCCTTATCTCTTGTCTGCATCTGGAAACTTTGTGTATCAAAGCTGTGTAGAGAACATAAAAGATACCTGAGATAATATATATAAAAATTCACCTAGAAGTGGATTTGAAGCAATTTCCTTTTTCTCTGTTTTTGAGTCACCCAAGCTGACAATTATTGCCAGCACCATACTCAGAAGTACATCAAAGAACTTCAACCATGTGAATTTCTTGTTCATATTGCCAGAGACACCAGGAATGCGAAAAGACTAGTAGTGCTACGTGATACTGCGTTTGAGGGAATTGATGGATGCTCAAGAGATTGAATGTGGGTCAAAAGCCAAAAATAAAAATGTAAGTTTGAACAATTTGATTTTAGCTGTTTCAATCTGTGTCGAGTGTGCTTTTTTGTCAACCTTCTCTAGGCCAATTGGATGATCAAGGTTTGCATTTACATTTGGTGAGGCAGATGTACGTCTTACCTGTGGATCTGCTTTAATAAGTCCGTCTGTTGAGTTGGAAATGTCCGCGTGTGTGATTGTAATTGGTGGAAGATGACTATCATTCAACAAAGCAACTTGCGAAAGACTGACCGAAGCTTTTAACTGCAACTGAGTATCTTTGTTTTCTGTGGCAAAGTAGGACCAGAGATTCCATGCGAAGGCCTCCAATGAGTGGTCAATGTCAACAATTGGAATAAAAACCAGAGAGACAAAGTTACAATTGTAGGAATAAGAAAAGGAAATACTGTCCCATCTACGACAAACAACACAATAGCAAACATGGTTGATGGTGGTCCTCCAGCTGAACAGATTGGGAGACAAAAATCCATTGGATGACTGAATGGAAGAAGGATTACCTGGATGAATAAAACAAGCGGGAGAAGGAGGTTCCAGTAACGATTGAGCAATGCCATAAATTAAATAAACTGTGCCAATTCTGCAACTGTCTCTTGGGCAAAAGAATCTCATAACACTCCTAATTGTCTTCTGTCAAATCTTGGTTGTTGGGAGGAGGTGCACAAGACAGGGTTGCCTAAGCAACATGCAGAATAAGGGGATCAACAGAAGGAAGTCATGTAGCATGGGAAAAAACAGTGCTCAAAGAAGGCTCCAGCACTGGTTGTAAAGAGATAGGTAAGGGATTGAGAGGAGATGGTTCTATTGCAAAACAAGGTGCATAGGAGGTGAAGACCAAGGTGTTAGAGGAAGCAATGTTATATTATGATATGACATTTTAGTAGTTCTAAAAGTCTAAATCCCAACTTGAAATGACAATGAAGAGGGGATATGTATTTGGAGTTGGGGATGTCGGAAAGAGGTGACATCCAGCTTAACTGGGCACACCACACAGAGAGACACAGTTGAGCAGGCTAACTTGACACACTGCAACATTTCCAGACATGAGTAGGGGGGGGTGTTGTGGAATATGTGAGCTTATACATTGTGCCGTCTTTGAAAATTGTATAGGTGTTACAAGAGGCATTAAACAAGGCCTGAATTTGACGATGGTAAGGGATCCCCTAGAGTAAATCAATACGGTTGAGGGGAGAAACATCAGACTGAACTTTGTCATGGGAAGATTCAATGCTTAAGGTTATAGCTCAATGTTTGGTTACCCACAGACAGTGTCCATCCTTGTCCAACTGACCCAGCTGATAAGGAGATGGATGACTAGTGGTGGGGAGCTAGAGATGGTTTACAAAGTTGTGTACACAAGACCCTTTTGACTGTCATTGTCAAGAATCAACATAGCTATCAGATTTTTCACCTGACAGTTGTGTGTAAAGAAGAGGTCCTCAGCGGAGGTCACTGAATTGTGGGCCGTGAGTGGCAGATTGTAATAGCGAATGGTAGGGTCAGGGAGAAAAATGATCTCAAAATCCAGAGCAGTGGTTGTGTGTAATGATTGCTCCAAACAATCAACAAGGGATTGCTCAACGTACAATGTCTTCATGGCATTTTGGTGTTGGAGATATCAGCAATCTGCAGAAGAATGTGTTGAGTCTTATGGTAATGACACAACGTACTAGATGCTGTCAAGAGGGTGAACCATGAACAGGAGTAAGTGGGGACTGCCAATCGTGTGGAATTGGGATGTGGGACAGGGAACCAAGAAGTAGAGAGAGGTGAGATCTATCAAATTTTTGTTCAATAGTTAGGGATCTCGCGAAAGCACGGACTAGATTTTGGCTCTCAAAAAGATCAACTTCATTGTGGAAGATAGGGAACAAGACAATTGAATTTTAAAATAAGTACCTCTTCAGATTCATGGATGCGTAGCTGGATCTGAGTTTAGTGAACAAAACAATCTATAGTTGAATGAAATGGACAAGAAATTAAGTGAAGTAGTAGCCAGTGACACATGAGGTTTTGCAAATACCCTGCAGGATAGAAGTATGCCTTCAAAGATTGACAAACTGAATCCCATATAGTGAGCGGTCTGAATGCTGATGTGTCTGATTGTTCTGTATTGTGTTCTATGCACATTTTTGAAGCATATGATTTGGTCTGCCACCAAGCTAGTGCTACACCTTCTAATTGGCACTCAACGAACTAAAATTTGGTAACTTCACTCATCTCTGGCTTCGTTTAAAGTACACGGTAAGACTACGTACACAAGAGTCCAAGACATTGCCATCCATCTAGCCACCATACTGGGGAGATTGAGGTGGGTATCCAAATAGAAGCTGGAAGACGCTGAGGCTAAATATGAGTGTGCAAGTTCCTGCAGAGCTAGGACAATCCCGTGTGCAATGCTGGAAAAAGGGGGTTCTGAATCCTCCAAAGATTGATGGCTCATGATGTGGAGGTATTGTGCTGGACTGAGTTGTAAGGAGGATAGGAAGAGTTACTGCACAGGAAACTAGAGGGAAACCAAGTTTGTTGCTAGTGAATCAGAGTAAACCAAGGTGAAAATTGGACTGTGAGAGAGGAAGAACCCTCCGAGAAAACTTAGCATGGGACAAAAATGATTTATTCTGGGTGGGTGCTGAGACTGCCAAATAAATCAGATATGTTGCTTGCTTGGTTATAAGAAGTACCTAACTAAATAATGCTGCTGCCTGGAAATAGTTATGGCCTTGCAGAAGACTAGGAGAGATGAAACGATATTACCCAGATATGTCAAAAGAAAGGATTTGCACTAAGGAAAAAGATTAATGCGATTGTTGGACTGTAGCCATCATTGGAGGCAATCTTTTATGCAAAGCTGTGAGGAACTTTGTGTGGCAGAGTGGCTGTGCACTTCTTTGATGCTAGGGCTTCAAAGAGCATGGCACTAATGGAGGAGGCTGCAAAAAAGAAACAAAAACCTTGCTAAAGATGGAAGAAGAAGATCCCTGATTGCCAAATGAGGTGAAGAAGGCTGAAGCAGATCTCTATAAAGACTACAGAATCCTGAAGGAGGAGGGAACAGATCCCTTGTGGTGACTGCAAAAGCCAGGAGAGAACTGCTCTGATACAAAAATAATGAGGTGCTAAACACATTTCATTGCAGAGTCATTCAGAAATCAGACCAATAAAGCAGAAACCTAGAGCAGAAAATCTTACTGCTCTTCAAGCCAAAAATAGCTTATATAAAATTTTACAACTATCTGATTGACATAGTCAACTTTAACAATTATCTAATCCACAATGTCTAAAACTAACTGAAACCAAATTTGACATACAGCTCAAGCGCAACGCACATTTATTCATGTCTATTTAATAACTAAACCCAAAGAAGAATGCATCTCCAATGTCATAAGGAGATGCACCTCACCGACTTTAAGTTAAAGAATGACCATGGCAGACTCTAAAACTCCGTAAGAGTTCACCCCCACCAAGATCCTTATATTATGCCCAAATAAGATACTTTTCCTGTACCATTTTCAGTTGATCCTCGCTCCTAGATAATTATTAACAGTATTTAAGTTTTTTCCTGGGCGGTTTAACACGAAAAAGACACTTGTGCTGATTTTTGTAGAGGGAAAAATAATGAAATACTTGTATCCCATAAAAAACTTAAATACTGAAAATATTCATCTAGGAGCAAGGATCAACTGAAGCTACCGCTGTCCAAGTGAATTTCTTGCAAAATATTGCTGAAATTCAGTGCCCACAGCACTTCCTATATGGAAAATAACATTTTCGATTGAAATCTCAATTTTGGCATGACAATGACTCGTTGGATTGCTTATAACTCGCTTCGAATAGTTTTGATGGTTGCCTGGAGGTTATAAAGATGAAAAGAATGAAACATGATGAAACGAGTCAATTTTGATCTTTGTAGTGCCTTTTCTTTTGCAGCCATGTTTTTCAGAAACATCTCCGCTTTTGTTGACATTTCAACTTCAACACAAGTCAAAGCAAGTTTTGGGTAATTTTTTGCTTTCGACTTGTTTTCTCAAACAATCGACAATCATTTGCAAGTACTCCATGTTTTTGGCAAGTAAAGCTATTATGTTCTAGAATGGATGAAAGAACAAATATAAGTAGACAACAATAATGTCACCCTAAGATTGAATAAGAGGCCAATGAAACAGGTCGAAAAACAAGAAAATCCCACTAAAATCTTTCAGTGATGTACAGATGACTCTTACACCTATCACGCTAGACCACCCAAGCTAATGAAATGTTCGAACCATGCTAGAACCTCTTATCAATTGTGTGTTAACGTCACCAGTGGGTGTGTGTGATGTGAATAATCCCACGTGCATAACAACCGTGAGACAGAGACGGTTGTAAAGCACTTCGCTGCATCAAAGCTTTGGCAATCTGAAACCTAGCTTTGGCGAGAAAATTCCTAACTTGATGCGATAGCATCCTCCCCTTTAGCTTGTTGTTGTTATCTATCATTTCTATCATCTACAGGCTATCTATACAATAGCATATGCTTTTGTTGCATAGACTAGATTAGATAATTAACATGTCACTAATTCCCTTTTACCCAATCACTGAGTGAATGCCACATCACTTCTGTAAGCATATGACACGTGTTCATCAATAACTAACACCTAAATTCAACCAAAAGTTTGTTTGAACCAATGTTTTAAAACTCCGACTCCTACTCAGAAAATCAATTCTGACTGGGACTAGTTGATTCCAATGACTCAGTTTTTGTAAAAGTATTAAATATTTAATTTTAATGAAAAATCATATTTTTAAAGATTTTCATTCATGTTTCCAAACTCAAAGCATTAAAATAATAGAGAGAAGACAACACTTGATCAAAGCATGCTTATTAATATATCTATTATATCAAAATGGCGCCCAGTGCACTGTCCAATACATCTAATATATAGAGATTAGAACAAAAACACATAACCAATGCTGCTCCAAAAACCAACTCTTCATTCTTCAATACTCCTTCGAAGATCGCCCAAGAACCTCCTCAATGCTGTCCAAAAACCAACTCCAATTGCTCACAAACTCCTCACAAATGCTCACATAAATGCAATGAAATAGTTGTTAGGAAATATGAGGGAGTTGAGTCACCTTTATAAGCATGGGAGAAAAGTAGAGGGGTAGGAAATTGTTTAAAAAAAAAATTGATTTCAAGTCTGCCCAGCCCGCCTTTTTTCCCACCGCCTAGACCGACTGGTTTAAGTCAGGTTCAGTCCGTCCAGCCAGTCCATTACCAAACTGGTCGAACCCGTGACCAACTCGGTCGGGGGTTCTGTAATAGACCAGCCACCAAACCAGATAATTGACCTAGTCGGTCCGGGCAGGGGTATGGCCTGGTCAACCGATTCCAAGTCAGACCAGCCTAGTTTTAAAGCTATGGTTTGGACTTTGGCCGTTAATCCCTTATGGGTATGGCCTGGTCAACCGATTCCAAGTCAGACCAGCCTAGTTTTAAAGCATTGGTTTGGACTTTGGCCGTTAATCCCTTATGCAGATTTACAGGTTCAATTCAGCTTAAAAATTGCAACAGTCTTCAATGAACTATACACATTTATTCTACTAAAGAGAGGAGCATTACAACATCACCTCAATTAAATAACTTAAATTAGCCCTAAATTTTAAAGCAACGATCTAGTCGAACAATATCCCAGAAATCTGCTAAACTGGATAAATTCATGCAAACTTCAAAGAGACCTATCAATCATATGGTACATTTAAGAGAAGATAAAACTCTAATCGTAACGGATTTGGCAGCCGAAGACTGAAACCAAATTTCTGTAGATACTCTCCAAGCAGCAACTAATTACAAAAATAAACTATAAACACTAAAGCTATAGTAACCTAGGTACCGAATATGTAGATGTGATGGCATGAAACTCTTTCAGCACAATAGGATTGCCAGATTTTGATTCATGCGAGTTGCAATAGCTTTGAAGTTTATCCTAAATGAGAGCTGATTCTCCAGTTGTAATCAAGTCTAGAAGCAATAAAGGTTAGGAAGTTGCGGGCAATTAAATGTGGTGTTTTGGCGATGCTTTTAATAAGGAGAAATACAACTATGAGTATTTATTCTTAGAAGAAGCATATATAAGTTACATCAAGATATGCAATACAAAAAGCATCATCTCTTTCGATTGAGATAGCATTTGTTCAAGATTCCCTGTCATGCAGCAGTTAATTATTCTTAGCTTCTTAGATACCCTCGTTGTCAGCACTAAGAAGTTGTAGGTAGTGAGAGAATGTTTCTGATAAATTATATTACAATTTTTGTTTTTGTCATTTGACGCATGCCACTAAGTTTGGTTCATCATCAGGACTTCGATGAAAGTATTGATCCAACACAACCAATATATACTGTGGAGATGCAAAATGGTCCAAGAAATGAACAATGAAGAAACAATAAAATGGTCAAAATAGACTTTAAGGAATTTAAATAAATAATTAAATATAGTCAAAATAGAATTTTATTTTGACATAATTTTTAAAATTATTATTTTAACCTAATATAAATTTAATATTATTTCTTTGATTTGATATAATAATTTGAAATATTATTACTAATTTCAAAAATAATAAATAAAATATTATACTTTTGACCTAATTTTATTAGGTAGACTTCCTATTAATATCCAAAATAAATAAAAGATAATATTATTACCTTGCCTTGTACTAATTATTTAATTATTATTTAAAAAACCTAGACTTTGTATTAATATCCAAAATAAATAAAAGATAATATTACTATCCTGATTTAGACTTATTATTTATTATTATTAAAAAAATGGAAAAGCAAAAATCAAGGGAACAAGAAAAAAGGAAATAAAGAAAAGAAAACACTTAGGAATCAACCTAAAAGAAGGGAAAAACGACACTAAGAAAGAAAGAAGAAGGGGAGGGCACAAACCTAGGGAAAAAGAGATGGGATCTAACAACTACTAATTTTTCACCCATAGTCCCTATTCAGTGTTATAGACCTCTTTCCTCTTTTCAGTTTTGATAGCTTCCTTAAACTTATGGTAATGAAAGTGGTCGATCTTCGCAACAAGGCAAGAATCTTCTAGACAAACGTGGGGTTTAGTTTTGTCAGCATGTTCTGCCGAATTTGACGAACGAGCCCTACAATCCCTGATATCAGCCACATGTTCACGATTTCTTTGATTTATAGAATGGCCAGTTTCTCCAATGTAGGGGATCCTATAAGAACATGGGATTAAATAGACACCTTTCATGTTTATTGGATCCAATGGGTTTTTGACAGATCTGAAGGAGCCACGAATAGTATTCAGGGGTCTTTTTCTCATGAAAAGTATTCAGGGGTCTAAAAGAAGAAGAGATCCTATGCTTCCTTAAAATCCGAGCAATCTTGTCAGTGGTACTTTGGATAAAGGGAAGCTGAACATTAGAAACTAATTCTCTGTGATCTTTTTTTAATCTAAGACCTATGCTAGCCTTCAAGAAATCTTCGATACCAAGGGACCAACTATAACCATTATCCTGAAAAACTTTAAGGAGATGGGTTTTTTCCTCAAACAAGTGATAAGAGATGGGTTTTTTCCTCATCCAAGTGATCTTTATCATAGACCCTCAGAGCATGAGTGGAGATCTGGAGATTTTATCTACACCAGGGCATGCAACTTGTAAGCCCATGGTACTTGAGAATAATATATCAGCCACAAAAGGATCTTTATAAAAATGGTGCATGTGTTGGACTGAGTTTAAGCTCAAAGTCATTACCTCCGATCCCTAGAATCCCAGCACTAACTATGAAGAGGACTGGTTACTGGTTAGCTAAATCCAGAAAATTTCATAACAAAAAAAAATAAAAAATAAACAAATGCATTGCCCAAAAGTATTTATGGGAATAGACGGAAACACTAATGAACCAACCTATGAATTGAGATTAGGCATTTGTTTGGTGGAAATATAGCATAAATGGGTTCCTGGTTGCAATATTTATGGGAATAGACGGAAACACTAATGAACCAACCTATGAATTGAGATCATGCATTTGTTTGGTGCAAATATAGCATAAATGATTTCCTGGTTGCAATTTTAATGTGGCAATGTTGCATGCAATGACATGATCTATAAAGTGAATCAAGTGCCCCTCTATAGAACATAAATTTAGTAATATTAACAGCTTTAAAGAATGTCATGCTTGAAAAAAAAAATCACAGGAAGAGGTCTCATCCTCATCCATTCCTGAATCATCACATTATCAACTCTCTGAAAGTTCTCAAAATAAGTATTATCAGAAAAGACATGAACAAAGCCTGAAAATTCATGTCATTGCAAGTTTTTTCTTATTTTATCGGTCACAAAGAAGAACAAAAACATGTTAATTTTAAATCAAATTTGTCAATATACCTTCCCTTACTACACGAGGGCTATCTAACTCACCAGACCAGATGAAATAGAAAGCGATATTTAAACAGAGCAAAACAAAAAGGAAAAATGAATTTTGGATTTTGTCACTGGAACAGCCAATCAGTGTAGAGTTATTTTTAACTTTTGCAACCAGAAGAGAAACAAAGTGTCTCCGCTTTCTTTCTGCCTTCTTTGTTCACTTCGCAGAAAACTTCGCTTCCTTAAAATCTTGTCTCCTGATTTCTAAATTTACCAGAACTCTCAAGCATTGAGTAATCCATTGCAGAAGTTGCAGAACCTCTAACTTCTGCAAACCTGTGGAGACTCGTCATGTGAGGTATGCAAGATTAATGGTAGTTCCGAGTAATTTCTATATTTGTGCATCCTCGTCCTCGCATACACTTGCTTCTTAATACCCTGGTCTCCGAATCATCTTGCACTCACAGAACCAGGGCCTTCAATATATGCTTGATCAGAACTTCCAACATCAGTCCTACCTCCAAAGGACGTCATTGATGAATCATCGAAGATCTTCCACTTCTTTAAAGCTTGTTCCGGTGTCATTCCTAAAGGGTCCTCACTGTCCTCAGGCTTAACATCGGAAGGTTTCCACTGCTTTACCAATGGCCCCAGAACAGCAACTACATAACCCATGTCAGGGCGTGCATTAGGCTCTCGTTGAGTACAATGCCAGGAAAGCTCAGCCACGGTATTTATGCTTTTCAAGTTTTCACCCGTTGATTGGAGTACTGGATCTATAAATGTCCTGAGCCGTTCCTGATCCCTACTTATGTGTCTAAACCAAGGCACCAGATGAACCTTATCTTCGGACCGCTTCTCATCCAAGGCTTTCTGGCCTGCTATCAACTCCATAAGCACAACTCCAAAACTGTAAACATCTGATTTTGTAGTTACACGTCCGGTGGCTGCAATAGTCAAGAGGTGAAACAGAAATTAATATTTTATAATTGACATTGACGAAAAAAACATCCACAGTTTGCCTAATAAAACAGACAGTCAAAAGTACTACAATCAAAACTTGCCTGCATATTCTGGAGCAAGATATCCAAATGTGCCAGCCAATCTTGTTTCCACGGATGCTTTATCCTCGGGAGCAAGCTTTGCAAGACCAAAATCAGAGACTTTTGCTCGCAGCTCGTCATCCAGAAGAATATTTGAAGGCTTCAAGTCCCTGTGAATGATAATTTTATAAGCCAGGTTGTGTAAGTACTGCATCCCATGAGCTACATCTAAAGCAATAAGCATCCGACTGTTCAAACTGAGAGGCTTGAGCCCATTCTGCTCCCAATGGAAAAGGTGTTGGCTCAGCGTGCCCTGAGGCATGAATTCATATACGAGCAACCTTTCATTGTTCTCAGTGCAATACCCAAGGAGTGCAACAAGATTTCGATGGCGGACCTTGCCCAGCATGCTGATCTCTGCTTGAAACTCTTGCAGTCCTTTGCTACTCACAAGCTCAGGATCCATTCTCTTCACTGCAACCGTCGAACCATCCTCGAGCTTACCTTCATAAACAGATCCAAACCCTCCTTTGCCCAACAGATTTTCAGGGCTAAAATTATTTGTGGCCTTTTGAAGAACCCACAAAGGATAAACGACGTTTCCATGAGACCCAACCAAGCTGCTACCAGCTTCACCACTTCCTGCTCCATTGATTGTATGCCGCTGAGCCGCCGGAGGATGTGACGGCAGCTTTGAGAACTTGGGTTTCATCCTCCTCAAGTAAAACAGGATCCCAACCACTACAAAGATCACAAAAGCAGCACAACCAACAACAATCCCAACGATCATACCTGATGCCTTCTTTTTTTTGGAAGTCCTTGCACTGTCAGCAGACCCAGATGGAGATCCAGATCCACTATTGCCGCCATTATCAGAAGGGGTAGAACCAGGAGGGAATATGGTATTGATAAACTGATTCCCCTGAGTATTAACCCCTACTTGCGGACCAAAGACTGGAACTGGCCCGCTCAAATTATTGTTACTCACATCCAATTGCTTCAGGCTTGTCAACGCCGTCAAGCTCTTAGGAATTGTCCCCGTGAGCTCATTGTCATTCAGCTTCAATATCGTCAAGGAACTCAAATTCCCAACAGCAGGATCTATGGTACCAGACAGCCCACGCTTAAAAAGAATTAGTTTAGAAACTTTTCCATCTGTCCCACAGGTAACCCCAGTCCACCGATTGCAAGGATTGTTACCGGACCATGACTTGACAATGGTAGGAGGATACCCAATCCCTCTGAGAAAGCCCAACAGAGCATTAACCTCTGCAGAACAAACCTCACCAGGATTATTGCTGCAAAAATAATTACCCTTATATGTAAAAGAGACCCCTTTGCCCATTTCAGGAAGAGGCCCATCAAGCAAATTGAAATCAACACTAAAATTAACCAGATTCCCCAGAGATGCCAGGCCTTCCGGCACAGACCCAGTAAGCTGGTTGTTACTCAGGAGAAGCTCCTGCAGGCCATCTGCTTTAGCAAAGCCCGCAGGGATTTCGCCAGAAAAATTATTGGAATGCAGCCAGACCTGAGTCAGGGTTGTAATCCCTGCAAGCACATCCAGACCACCGCTCAGCTGCGAGGTGCCCTGCTGGCTATTAGCAATGAATAGTTGCAAATTTGTGTCATTGAGGTTACTAGGAATAATCCCCCCTAGATAATTATAGGGCAGGCTGAGGACCTGCAAGCTTCCCAATTGCCCCAAAAATGAGGGAATTTCCCCCTTAAGGCTGGTGTTATAGAGTGACAAGTTGGTGAGCTGCTGGGAACCCAATATATCATCAGACAAGCTCCAACCACCAGTGGATTTGTTCAACAGATTGTTGTTTAAATATATGCCACTTAAGCTTGTCAAGTTTCTGAAAAAATCATCTGGGATGCCATCGAATTCATTGTCGTTCAAAAAGGCCACTTGCAGATTCGAGAGTCCATTAAGACTGGGGAGCATTCCAGTGAATCTATTCTGCTGCAGAGACATGAAAGTTAAAGACTGGAGCTGGTTCAGATTTTCAGGAAGCTTACCTCTCAGGCCGAGATTCTGCATTGAAATGCCTGTGACAAAGCTTCCCTGGCATTGTATGTGACTCCAGCCCGCGCAAGCATCGTTGCCCTTCCAGTCGCTGAGAATCTCCTTGTTTTCCAAGTTATTGTACAAGGCCTTCAGAATGGCCAGGTTCCCAGAATCTGTAAAGGCACTGCATTGCCACAAAATGGGAAGCACCAGGCAAATCCTGAGTAGCAGAATCATTATAGGATGTGAATTCATTTCAGGGTAAAAAACCCAAAACTAGCGTCTGTCCATTTTAATCACAATAATGTTGTTTTCACTGAACATCCCAGATTGAAAGTCCTGCAACGTGTGGCTTCGAGGACTCCCTGAAGAACCTCCTACACAGAGATTCACTAAAGCCCACCAGTTGTGAAATGTGGGTGAGGTGGGTGGCCTGGTTTTGTGGGTAGGAAGGCGAATCAATGGTTGCAAGTGCGGCTTTGTCTATATTTGGGCAGCGATGGACCGAATGTGTATACTCATTGAATATATGTTGGACGCCTGTCTCAGACAATCTACACTTTATTTCTTTTTTTTAGTGTTGTATGGACATTGTTCCCGCATAACCATGGAGGAAATCCCGGGCACACCCTTTTAGGCCAGCGGACTAGAGATCTCTGTCTATGTTGGGAATGTGTATACATATTACAGTGTACGTATCTCTATGGCGTATACCCAGTGTATATATCGCATCGGGGGTTGACAAACCTGGAAGTGTGCACCTTGCACATGTCCGTTGCACTTTACCCCATATTCTATAAGGTGCTTTATTCAATTTGGTATGATTTAATTTTGTAAATCTTTTAATCTAGGGATAAAGACTTTGAGAAATTTGATTTTGTTTTATTCCTATTAAAATATTTAAAATTAGTTAAAAAATTTACAATATTATTTTATTTAAAAAAGTTCTAAACTATCATAAGATTCGAATTGTTTTTAAAAGTTGTATTATTATTTTTAATAACAAATTTCTTTGATATATCGACATTACCGGTTTCTTACTATTTAAAATAGACCACTTTCAACATCAAGTGACGTGGCATCGAGTTGGCAGCTTTAGTAGACGACAGGCTGGTGGGCGATAGTGACAGCTCTGCCTAGCAGAATTACACGCGTCGACGCGAACCCTGACAATGACATTATTTTATCAGCCTGTCAGTCGGCGTCTGTTTTTAAAAGATGGACGTTGGAGTTCTGCATGTGAGAATTTTAATTTATTATTAATACTAATTTTGTTTATTTTTATAATAAAAACGATTGTGATTTCCATTCAGGGCCAGCTTTTGTTGCCAAATCAAAATAATTAAAGCTAAATAAAAGCGAAAAAGAGAAAATACAATTAAAGCTAAATAAAAGCGAACAAAGAGAAAATAACAATTGGCTATTTAATTGGTTGGCACTGGCAACTTTGTGGGCCCGAATCCGGTTAGTTTAGGTAAACTACTTTACAAGTTTCCGATTTGGACAGTTTCCAGTTATTGACAGAGATGTGTTTGACATATAATGCCTGTCTGTCAGAAGTGAGGTTTGCGTTACTTTCCTGTCAAGTAACCGTCATCCATCACCTAACATACCTTGTACTGAATATAGATGAGAACCCCACTTTTTCTTTGGCGTCACAGCAACTTGAGTGCAAACATGTGTGTATAGTGTGGGGGCTTAAAGTAAGTATCATTTAACCGTTTATTGTTCGTTGGATAGGAATAAAACGAGTATTACTTTCGGTTAAGTAATTATCACTTAACCTACATACTCAACCTGCATGGTAGCTTCACTTTTGTGTTGCAACAACGGAAGTGTGGGAGTGTTATTTAGGGAAAGAGTATGCATTTTTTGTTTTTTCGAAAAAGTTATTTTAGAATGTGAGGTTTTCAAAGATAATAGGGAAAATTATTCATATAGGTTGGTAGCTAGCTCTCAAAGATAATAGGGAAAGTTGGGAAAGTTATGCAGATACGCTGGCAGCGAGCTCTTGGGATAATCTATAATCTATTTAAAGAGGGGTCAAGAAGCTAAAAGCATTTATTTTGAAGGTTCACATAAAAATTGTCGAATACATCAAGCATATGAAGAAGCAATCTGTTACATAGGCTATCTTTAGCCTCATGGACATTAAAGTAATTTCTTTCTTTCTCTCTTATTTGTTTAATGTAATTCTAATTTTGTATAAATGGCGATTTTTTTTTGGAATCTTGTTATTTTTTGAAAAATATGAAATTGTGAGTGTTTGAATTATTTTTTAATGGTGGGAAAGGATTGCGCTTTCTCAATAATTTTTGAAATATTTAAAATTCTGAAATTTAATAATTGTAATGTAAATTTCCAAAAAAAATATATGCTTCAAAAATTCTGAAATTTAATAGTTGTAATGTAGATTTCCAAAAAAAATTATCAAATTTTATCAAAATGGGAAAAACAATTCTTTTCCAAACAAGATTGTAACTTTTTAAACTAAAGTTATGATACTTCATGAAAGATTAAATTTTTGTCTTTTTATCCTCTTTATTGAATAAAAAAATTACAATACACAATTAATAAGATGAAAAATAATTT
>APFE030766156.1:48799-79327 GCA_000404065.3 Pinus taeda
ATTATACAATGTTAAATAATATTGACATGTATTAACAAGAAAGTAATATTTTAATATGGACAATATGATTTATAAACGAAATATGTCAATATCTTGTAAAATATTTCAATGTCAATATGGATATATCTATATATTATATAAGGCAATTAAAAATTAAAAATTATTATCACTCTTTTACATTTTAGCAAGGTATTATTTTTTCAATTAATTTTGTCTAAAATTTAGACAAGATTTGTTGGAGTTGCAAATTTAAGTTGTGTAACCTACACAATTCAAGTGCTAAGAGTTTCAAGGCATTGTATCTACTTAAGCGTTCAAAAATTAAAAATTACACATGGTGTGTGTTCATATATAGAGAGAGAGATTTAGAAGGATTATGTAACACACCCAGGTAACCTCACATGTAAAAGCAGGGAGTTAGAATTTTTTTATACAAATTACCCACAAGTAATTATCAAATTCACAACTCCACAATTCCTCATTAACCATTAGATATGATGTTCATTAGTACATCAAGTAAATTGCAATAGAAGACAGTAAGTTGCATAACCATTAACTATCATTGTAGTAGTGTAATAACATAAACTGTCTCATGAATCCTTGCATCCATTTCATGATATCCTTAACCATATTAAATAATTACGTACTAGGACATTATGATTATTACATCAAATAAAGAAACATCATCATCAAGGATTCAACATCATCCAACTGACACAAAAGGCAATCACACCATTGAACACTCATATACCCTAGAAACCCCGTAAGGTGAAAACCAACAAACGTTTAATCTTATTACTAAATGCTCAATCTTATTACTAAAAAAACGTTTAATCTTATTACTAAAAAAATGTTTAATCTTATTACTAAAAAACGTTTAATCTTATTACTAAATGCTCAATCTTATTACTAAATGCTCGTGAGGGATTTCACCCCTCATTCAATGGCTTATAAGGGATTCCATCCCTTAACCATTGTTATAAAATCATTACAATGAATTATCATTAAGTTGTCACATAACTAGCTAAAAGCTAATACAGTTTTCATGTAATCTTTTACTTACATATCGCCACATACAACATTCCTTGTGGCATGAGTGTTCTAGCAATGTACGTTCATGCAACTCACTCGAACTCATCTGCATGGACCATTGATCACTCCATTGATCACTTTCCTGCAACTCAAACTCATCTGCAAGGACCATTGATCACTTTCCTACCACAATGTTAACATCACTTTTCTTTGGCACCAACCGCCATAGTTTTCATGTAATTTTTACTTACATATCGCCACATACAACATTCCTTGTGGCATGAGTGTTCTAGCAATGTATGTTCCTTAACCATATTAAATAATTACGTACTAGGACATTATGATTATTACATCAAATAAAGAAACATCATCATCAAGGATTCAACATCATCCAACTGACACAAAAGGCAATCACACCATTGAACACTCATATACCCTAGAAACCCCGTAAGGTGAAAACCAACAAACGTTTAATCTTATTACTAAATGCTCAATCTTATTACTAAATGATCGTGAGGGATTTCACCCCTCATTCAATGGCTTATAAGGGATTCCATCCCTTAACCATTGTTATAAAATAATTACAATGAATTATCATTAAGTTGTCACATAAATAGCTAAAAGCTAATACAGTTTTCATGTAATCTTTTACTTACATATTGCCACATACAACATTCCTTGTGGCATGAGTGTTCTAGCAATGTACGTTCATGCAACCAACTCAAACTCATCTGCATGGACCATTGATCACTTTCCTACCACAATGTTAACATCACTTTTCTTTGGCACCAACCGCCATAGTTTTCATGTAATCTTTTACTTACATATCGCCACATACAACATTCCTTATGGCATGAGTGTTCTAGCAATGTATGTTCCTGCAACTCGAACTCATCTGCATGGACCATTGCAACTCGAACTCATCTGCATGGACCATTGATCACTTTCACATTGATCACTTTCCTGCCACAATGTTAACATCACTTTTCTTTGGCACCAACCGCTTCCTGTCAATGTTGTCGTCAACAAGATTTGGCAACAAGATTAGATACCATATTAATGAATCAATAACCAACCTCTAAAAGAGATCTTTTAGCATCTACTCATATGCATGAGCAAGCATGAAATACTATTTAACTAGTACATATACCCAAGTAAATATTGTTTGACCTCCACAATGTTTATTTACACTAATGCATAATTCTCTTTAAGAGTTCTAACTCATTAGTTCTACTATCATGTATAGCACATTCGTTATATCTTCATGCATGTAATAAACTATTATTTCTATGCTTAAGCACATATGTTCTTTTCACATAGTTATTTTTCGAAAACTCAACATAGTCTCTCTAACATACAAAGAACATAACTCCATATCACAATGACTATTCCTTGTTCATACCATTGCTTATCATATTAGCCCCCTTCTTTAATGTATGCAACATATATTCCCTTCACTAGAACACTACCATCATTTCATACAACAAACCACATACATTTTTCTTAAAGGAAGTCATTGTAACCTCATTTCTCTATCTTCCTATATGAGGGTTTCTCAAGATTCCCTTTCAAGAAATTATTAAAGATATCCATCTTTATGCATAAAAATCAAGACACAAAAACAAAGTTTACTTACCCTTTATGCATCAAAATCAAGAAATCAGGAAGTCATTATAACCTCATTTCTCTATCTTCTTATATGAGGGTTTCTCAAGATTCCCTTTCAAGAAATTATTAAAGATATCCATCTTTATGCATAAAAATCAAGATACAAAAACAAAGTTTACTTACCCTTTATGCATCAAAATCAAGAAATCAACACAACTCATCTAACAAGACAATCTCTTCAAGAGATTATTATTTTCAAGAAAGTTAACATGATCACTTTCTCTATGTACTCACAGACTCATATTTCCAAAGTCACAATAGCTACCCTTATGTGCATGCAACATGTGCTTTTTTCCTAACACAATTATTTTTACTTCAATGCACATAGTCTTTTCATGAAACAAGTATGGATTCTTGCTCTTGAATGAACACTATTCATGTGTGTCTTTTAAGGAAAGAATCTCTATCTTTGTTTTTCAAGAAGTCTCTTATAAAGTCATTATTTTCATGCATGAAGAATGCCCTCTTTTTCTAAAAAGACACTATATTTGTGTATATAAAACATATGTTTTTCTTCAAGAAAGTTAGAATGATTATCGATGTGCCAAGAAGCACATCAAATAGCAATTTCTATCATGCATGCAATGCATAAATTTTCCACAAGAAACTTCGAAATTAACTAATATCCCAATGCAATAAAGCATATATCCCTTTTCAATAAAATCCAACTTAACTTCTATTTCTTTTATATGCATTCTTTTTTCCCATAAATGCAATATTAACTTCTATTTCTTTAATATGCATTCTCTTTTCCAAAAATACAATAGCTATTGTTTGAACATGTGTTCTCCTTATCCAAAATAGCTATTTCTATAAACAAAATAACATATACTTATTTCAAATACTAACATAAATTCTTATATTTTCCAAGATTGTCGTAAATACTTATCTCCTCTTCCATCACCTACAACACGGACAAAGAACCTCCCTCGGGGAGGGAAACTCTAATATGGACCCTTGCTAGATAAATCCGCTCACTAGATAAATTCGAGCACTAATAGACAAAGGTCACCGGTTCTAGTCTCGTTGATACCAAAAAAAAAAATCCAATAAAAACGCAGGAAGCTCTGTTCTTAAGCAATCAACGCTAATTTCTTCTTAATTTATAAACCCAACCGCAGAAAGGCAAAATAATCTTTAAAACCGTGAACTCATCATCATAACGAAACGATTCACTTGCTTAGCAGAACACAAAATTTTACGGCAAAAGGAAATCTAGACGATTTACACTGAATAAGTTTAGAACAGAAACTTACTCGCAAAATCGAGAGAAGTCTGCACATATTAATATAATCAACAGAGAATTGCAATTCTGTACGTAATCTCTAAATAAACCAAGTTACCAGGAACAATCCACCCAACGCCTGATGTCTGGTTCATTGCCAGACAAAACCTCCTTCCATCTTCCGTCAGAGATTTCTTTATGGCCGCCCACACAAACTCAACGCCTCATCTTTGAAATGCATGCTCAGGCATCCAAAGTTACCAGATGACAACGAACATCTAGCAGAAAGCTTTCTTGCTGCCACCTTTCCCTAAACTTCGCAGTCATTAATGAGGTGTAACGTATACCCATCTAGCAGAAAGCTTTCTTGCTGCCACCTTTCCCTAAACTTCGCAGTCATTAATGAGGTGTAACGTATACCCAGGAGCATAGTTATACATTTATTGAAAGGTACGTTAGTTGGAGGAATAAGTTGTTAGGGGCTTCCCTCCATTACTTGAGTGTTTTACACATATCAAGAATCAGTTTTGTAACTCATATGTAACTCTTAAAATTACTATAAGTAATTGATTGATTTTACTTTGAGTTATTACAGTAGGGATAGGGATATTACAGATTAAATTTGGGTGCAATTTTTTTTCAAGTTGGTTTGCACATGAAAGAAATATGAATCATCTTATAAAGAAAGAAAATTTGATAATAAAATCTAACATTTATATAATAACATAAAATAATAAATATGATATTGTATAAATATTTTTATAAAGTAAATAAAATAAATTTGGGTTGTAAAAAAATTGATATATAATTGAATAAAATTATTATATGTAACAAAACAAAACAAAACAAAAAAGACAAAAAAAACACATAATACCATTAAGGAGAATGAAAAAATAGTTTAGTGAATATAATTTTGCATTCAAATTCAATAATTATTGTTTTTATGAATAATTTATTAATTTAAAAATTTTATTGCTTTTTGAATAATATATGATTGAAAAAAATAAAAATAGAAAAAATGTTTAAAAAATTTTATTTTAAAATATTCAATTGATATTAAAAATTTCAATTAAAATTATAACTTTTAGATTATCAAGATGTGCATAAATGTATTATTTAAAATACAATATATTGATTAATAATTCTAAAATTTAAAATAAAATATATATGTTGGAAACAATAATTCACTACTGAGAGGGAAGGGTGAATCATTGGTGGTGGTCTTTATATCAATTTTCACCAATGTAAATTTTTGCTACAATGTCAATTAACTATGAACATTCAACACTTTAGCTCATCACAACATATAAGCAACAATAAATTGAAATCATAACAATCCTGAGAAATAACCATGAGAAACACAAGCATGCACACACAAGAACACAAGTATTTCTGGTGGAAACTCTTTCGGGAGAAAATCACCCTACTGTTGTTGTGTTGCTCAAATATTTTATTAATTTGCTAAACAAAACGTACATGGATTAGCTTACACCCATAAGATGAAAACTTTGGCTTCCTCTACAATATGTTGGCTTCTATCAATTAGGAAATTTGTTTCTCTCATGGATCTACAGAAATCTATATGTTGGAAGCTCCAACGACCAACGATCCTTGTCCAACTCCCATTGGACTTTCTAACTCCTATTGGATGAAAAAAACTCTTCCAACTACTGCATTCACAAAATCATTGTCTATATTGAAGCCTCCACGCCTTCATTTCCTCTATGCGAACCATGTTTCATATGTTTTCAAACTAGTTTCTTAAATCGCTCAACATGAGCAACCCAACAACTTCATCATTCTGCACATAAAATCTAAATAAAAAATCTGACCCAGAGGAGAGAATTTCTTCACTTATACACACACCAAAATGTTGCTGAAAAACACACAACAAACTACCAATTCTTCTCCACTTTGCAACACATAAAATTTGAATTTTGCGCGCGCGCACACACACACTGAAATATAATGTGAGTAGCTTCAACAATCTCTACTCACTCACAATGCCCCACAATTACATACCCTCACACTCTCACAACAACCAACCAAATAGACTCAATGCCTTCATCTATTTATCATTTTTTTTTGTCACTTAGTAAATGCTACAGGTCATGGATCACTCAACAATTCTATTCACACACTTTAGATTTGGTTGAGATAGGTTTTTTGACCAAATCAACCACTAACTCCATTAGCCCTTTGATATCTTCAAACTTGATCAACTTCTAGAGGCCCCACAAAAAATTTCGACCATATGCCGAAATATTCTGATCAATAACATTGCCACAACACCAAAATCAGTTGAGCAACGCGAGGAATGTGGAGCAGAACTCGTGAAAAACCTCATTCACTCCCATAGGCTTAGCTTCATGCAACTAGATATTTTAGTCGCTCCCATGACTCAGCATGCATGCGACTAGGGATAAGGATGGTCAACACTCAATCAACTCTGCTCACAAAATGCTCAAACTTCTTCCAAAGCTTGACAAGCCTCTGTAGGACCTCTAGAAGTCTTTGACACCTCTACAACACTTCATCAAGTCACTACAATATCACCAACATCATCACAAGTCAAACTAGGTTGACAAGGATGTCAACCAACAACCAAACTACACATTTGAGCCATCAAACCTCTCCACAACATCTTTGCCAGTATGCAGCTCCCGACCTATCAAACATCCTCCAACACCTATACAACCATCTCAAGCATCCACAAACATATGTAGATCCTCTCCAAGCCCAAAGTCTTAATCCGAGACATGGAGACCAATCAACAAAGCTCCTCAACTCTAACTCCTGTAACAACCACTAACATTTGTATGCAACAATATGATCAAGGAGATCATCGTCATCACCAAGCTAGTCCAAGCTACTAAACATGCCAAGGATCATCCATCACTTCTCTAAGCTAGTCGAGGCTAGTAGACATGCCAAGGACCATCTACACCTCAACCATACACAAGCCACCTATACACATGCATATCCAACACACTTACGACCCAAGCAACCAGGTTGACATCAATTCCAACCAACAACACATTTGCAACACTACAACACATTTCAATTCCAAAAATCTCCCCCTTTGACATTGATGCCAACCCTTGCTGAACTAATCATCTGAAATTATCCTCTAAAAACTTATCAACATCCTCACATTCTCCCCCTTTGACATCAATGGAAAAGGGATAAATATATCAAGGATGAATGATATATATATATGCAAGGGTCTCCATCAACAAAAACATATACTCCACTCAATATCATATGCAAGTGATGAACAATGGAGTGCAAGACTAAGAATAACAATGTAACACCCTCCTCCCACATCTACCCAAGCAACCGGCCAGTCGGGGTAAACATGTGAGGAGAGGCCACTATGATAAGAGTCAACCTCCTAGGTAACCTAAGGAAATGGAGTCGACGAAGCAATACCTTACAGACCTCCTCAGGTGCTTCAGGACCCCCATGAGCTAATCCACCACTCCAAGTGCCAAACCCCTACGTTAACCTAGAATTTCAATGAAATAAACTCAAGGTCACTCCCATGACAAGGCATGCATGCGACTGGAACCCTATAGTCACTCCTACAATGCCTGCAAGGGAGAGACTACAATATTTTTAGCCATTCCGTGCTAGAGACTACGAGATTTAAACCACTTTTTCAGGGCTAGTCTCCAAACCAATGCCTAGAACTTGATGATACTTTCCAAGACAATAACCAAGCCTAACCATGACATACATTTTGTCAAACACTTAGTAAATATGCAACCTACAGGTGTAAATAACATATTTGAGCATAGGGGTCTCATACTTATATGAGATTCCCCATTGAGCATTGATGTCTCAACACATTAACTGTCATTCCATCCATTAGACCATAGATACATTGTTCATTCATATACAAGTAAAATATGATGAGAGCCATGCATAATAAAACACATACATAACCAACATAATAGGGACAAAAATACCCACGAAATCACATCCATATAAACCACATATAATCCAGTATAATGCACATACAAATACAAGAAGAAATAACCTCTTATTGATGATGCAAAATCCAACCCGGGATGGGACTTCCATGTTCCACCCGACCGTAGAATGGCTGAGCCAAATCTTTGTTCAATCATTCCCCCCATGCCATATTCCAAGAAGGAATGTGGGATCTCATAGAACACATCAATCAAAACTCATCCAGGGCTTCTAGAGGCCATCCACGTCAACCCATCAAACAATGATTTCACCTCACGGTCGGACATCACAAAACCATCATCAGATTAGTATTTATCCCAACCTTCTAGGGCTTCATAGAATTTGTTCCAACCAAGGCTCCATGACTAGTATCTCAACCCACAGTTGTCACTGGGCTCCAAAGCGTTTGTCCAACCAAGGCTCCAGGACTAGTAACTCAACCCACCAAGGGCTCTAGAGTGTTTGTCCAACCAAGGCTACAAGACTAGTAAATTAACCCAAATTGTTACAGGGCTCCAGAGCATTTGTCCAACCAAGGCTCCAAGAACTAGTAACTCAACCCAAGTTGTTACACGGCTCCAGAGCATTTGTCCGACTAAGGCTCCATGAACTAGTAACTCAACGCGAGCTAAGGAAACATGAGAACCAACCAAAAACTCAACAAGGAAATAAACCCACAAACTCCATGGTTATCTAGGACATGGAAAGCCTAGGAATCCACTGTCAACTAGGCAATCCTCCATGCCAATGCGAGATCACAACCAATAATCCACATGCATATGCCATGCATGCCAAAACTAGTGAAGAAATCATACATGCAACTCGGTACATGCAAACAAATTTGATGTAGCTACTGATCTCGATACCTTATTACGCTTTCCTTCTTGCTCCAAGAATCCAAGTATGCCACACCCTCCAAGAGTGCTCCAAGAAAAATTCTAAGTTTCCAAGAGTATGAGAGAGAGAGAGAATAATGAGAGAGCTCCAAAATTGAACTGACAAAAGGTTGCATTGACCAAGCCTGAGCCAAGAGCTTCCCAACTGATCCTTAGAAGCCTTTTTATTGATGAGGCCTCTATTTTATTTATTTTCCATTATTTTTTCGTTCATATTCCTCCTCACATTCAACATGTGACCTTTCACCTTCCTTTTCTCCTAATTTCATTTATTTTATTAAATAAATGTGCCAAAATGCCATTTTGCATTTCCAAAGCCTTAGTCATTGCCTTGGCCAATTTCCTTAGCCATAATAAATCTAATCAACACCCATTAGGATGTTTCCCCCACCATTTAGCTTGGAATACGTGTCCCATCACTGTGGCCTTATATATTTTTACATGGATTTTTAACTAGGGATGTTACAAACAACAACACTTCCCCCACATAACTAAAAAAGATGTGCACTAAACTCCCCCTGGACACAAGATATGCCCAAAAAACAACACACTAAAGAAATATATACATCTCTATCATCAACAACAATAAATTCTCACTCAGCAGTAGCAAAAATTGAAACACATGCTCTCTCCCCTGAAGCAATCGCAGCATAATCCATGACATAATAGTAGCAACAGGTCAAATCACCAACACATAGCAACAACAACATAATATGACCAACTACCAGTAGCAACTCTAATCAACTCCATAACAACAACAACAAACCTACAACCAACTCTAAAATAACATCAGATACATCCTCTCCATAATGTACTATCTGGCAGCAGAAAAACTCATACATCAACAACAACAATGACTATCTAGATGCAACATCTCTCTGATGTAGACATGGTAGCAACAAATCATGATGAAATGTCACAATAGTATAACCAACCATACTCCACTAAATACAAGCATCTTCATGGTTGAATGTAAACTAATGTACATAGCTACCAATGCCTCCTTGCCATATGAAAGAGGCTACTCCACATGGACCAATGACTATGACCAAATATGCATCAAAGTAAAGGGATTCATGATCCTATTACATGCTTCTAAAATGATAATACATGATTGTACAATTACATCAATAAGCCCATATATGGTTGAACCATGACTAACATGACTCTCTTTTAATGCATGCATGACATAATAATGTCTCTCCATGATAAGTATGTGAGTGTACAAGAATAATACATGAAATATATGGTTGCAACAACACTATTAACAACCTATACAAAGCTTGACTAGCTCTCATGACTCATTATGCAACATATGCCAAACATGGCTCTCATCACAACCCTCTCATTAATGCATGTCTAACACAATATCATAATGTAAGTACATGGAGCATATGATTCACAACATGTCATGTTTATGGCAACAAGATAATTTCAATACCAATCACATAAGAGACATGTATCAGCCTCCCCAAATCATAAGCCATATATCAAGATCTTAGGAGTAGCAACCAGTAGCACATGATAATACACAATGGCCCAACAATAGCATGTAACAACAACATCATGAAGCCACAATCATAGCACACCAATCAACCCTCTATAGCTATACATGGCAGCAACAAAAACCATCATATGGAGCATGATCCTCTACAAGATACTCAATAACTGATAGCAACAAATAAGCATATAATGATGTAATAACAACAACAACATCACATCAGCAACTATAAACATCATCATCCATCATATTGCTTCATAGTAACATCACATGCATAAAATCATCAACTCAAAATGCATAAAATATGCTAACCACATGTCAACTCATGTAAGCAACATATAATCCATGAATGATCAAAACATAAACATATGCAATTGATGAGCACATAGCATGAGATACATAGCCAACTCCTCCAAGGGGCCACAATGCCATCGAAATATTGGAAGCATATAAAGCGCTCCTCGTGAACATGTGCCATCTCTCCTCTTGATCACACCTTAGCAAAGACAACATCAATAACAAAAATTCATCATCAAGAAAAAAACATAATCAAAGAGATAATCACCAATACCATCCCAAATTGACTGCATGCAAAAACAAAAAGTGACATATACTCCCCCTGAGCCTATGAAGGCCTCACATCCATTTTGCAATCTAAAATATCTAACAGGCAAGATCAGACTACAAAATGTGTTGATCTCTTTTACTCTGAATTTGATGAGGGAAAGTATTCTCTTGGTCTCTTCTTACTTTTCACTCTTCCTTTCAACACATACACATTATCTGGGGTCTTGACTCCTCTTGCAATTGCCCTCTTTGATCTTTCTTTCCTAATGAAGCAACCTTTGGATTTGAAGACCACTTCCTTACCTCCATCAACGATTTGGCTCACACTTAGAATATTGTGCTTCATGCCCTCAATGAGCCATACATCTTCAACATTGGTCCTCTTTTCACCAAGGTTGACCTTGCCACTTCCCAAGACTTGCTGGTTCACTTCCTTCAAAAACAACATGACCACTTTTAGTTTTCTTCAAGAAGTGAAATTTGTTCCTATATCCTTACATGTGGTTTGAACATCCACTATCAATATACCATTTATCATCCTCATCACATGAACAAAGAGAAATACCAAACTTGCCTGATTGTTCCTCATTTTTCTTCCACATGGCTCCTGATTGGTTCCTTTTTTGTGCATGTTTCTTTGGCTATTGCTTTTGTACCGAAGGTCTCATGGATTTAGGCATCTAGAAATGTTTGGCCATGTGTCCAAAGTTGTGACACATAAAACATTCTACATGACCAAGATAAGAAGCCAAAGGATCTGGTCTTTTGTTTGCCATTCTAGATTTCCATTTTCTCATACCAAATATGCAATCAATGGCCTTACGACCAAAAAGGTTACAAGCATAACATAAACCATTAAAAAACGTGTATACCTAAAGGAAGATCCCATTCTTTGATGTCCAAACTATTGCATGGATGTGTCCAATTTTCTCCTACAAAAGGCTTTTATATACCCAAACTGATAGCAATTAAAACACTCAATTTCGTTCATCAAAGGAGAAAATGAATTCTGGTTTCTCCTTTGAATTACGCTACTATCAACTTTAAGAGTGAATGATTTTCTTAGCATAGAAACTCCTTTCGAATCTCTTCTTTGTTGCTAATGAAATTGTTGCCTCTTTTCTTCAACATTTTCATGGTTGCTCACA
Organism: Pinus taeda; assembly: GCA_000404065.3. Lineage (NCBI taxonomy): Eukaryota > Viridiplantae > Streptophyta > Pinopsida > Pinales > Pinaceae > Pinus > Pinus taeda. The sequence continues at coordinate 60,812 of APFE030766156.1, forward strand.
AATTTCATTGTAGGCTTCTTTGAATATATCTTGTTAATTTTTCCTACATATGAACTTGCATCTCCTCTTTGAAGGTTAGAGCTAGATTTGGTTTCTGCTATGTTTCTCTTCATTTCTTCAAGTTGTTGGTCTTTCTCTTCTATTTTCTTTCTCCATTTATCTACTACATTTTCAAGTGCTTCTAAATAATATTTCTTTTCTTTTTGCTTGCTGCACATTACTTCTTCATTTATTTTTGAATATGTCAGCTGGGTTCTCAAGGTAGTGAGCTCCTCCTTGAGATTTTTCTCCTCATCACAAACTTGCAACAATTTCTTATGATCTCTACATGTAGTTGTTAGTTTTTCCACTTGAGCAGCTAATTATCTAATCACAACCATTGTCGATTCATATTCAGCCTTAATAATAGAAATATCTTTCTTATCTTCACTAAGTGGCTCTACAAAATCATAATTGAAGAATTCCTTCAAAATATTACCTCGTGAGACATTTGATTTGGATGAAATTTCAGAATTTGTTGCTTCTTTTGTAATGGATTGATTTTCTTCCTTCTTCAAAATGTTTGCCTTTTGAGACATCCTCTTCTTGCTTTTTGGCCAAGCAGTCAAAATTCATTGAAGAGCACCAACTCTGATACCAATTTTTGGACACAATGATTTACTACTGAGAGGTGGCGACAGAGGGGGTGAATTAGTAGTGATGGCCTTTGTATCAATTTTCATCGATTTAAACTTTTTCCATAATGTTAACCATGCTCATTCACAACATATAAGCAACAATAAACTGAAATCATAACAATCATGAGAAATAACCATGAGAAATACAAGCATGCACACACAAGAACACAAGTATTTCTGGTGGAAACCCTTTTGGGAGAAAACCACCCTACTTTTGTTGCGTTGCTCAAATCTTTTATTAATTTGCTGAACAAAATGTACATGGATTAGCTTACACCCATAAGTTGGAAGACTTGGCTTCCTCTACAGTATGTTGGCATCTATCAATTCAAAAATATGTTTCTCTCACGGATCTATGAAATCTATCTGTTGGAAGCTCGCACGACCAATGATCCTTGCCCAAATACCATTGGATTGTCCAACTCCTATTGGATGGAGAAAACTCTTCCTACTACTGAATTCACCAAATCACTATCTATATTGAAGCCTCCACACCTTCACTTCCTCCATGTGAACCACATTTCATATATTTTCAATATGGGTTTTCAATTCACTCAACATGAGCAACCCAACAATTCCATCGTTCTGCACATAAAATATGAATAAAAAATCTGACTCGAAGGCGAGAATTTCTTCACTTCTACAAACACCAAAATGTTGCTCCAAAACACACACAAAAACTACCAATTCTTCTCCACTCTGCAACACATAAAGTCCAATTTTTTCACATACACACTCTCTGCAATATAATGTGATTAGCTTCAACAATCCCTACTCACTCACGATGCCCCCACAATTGCATGCCCTCACACTCTCACAACAACCAACCAAATAGACTCGATGCCTCCCTCCATTTATCAATTTTTTGTGTTGAGCCACTTAGTAAATGCTACAGGTTATGGATCACTCAACAATTCTATTCACACACTTCATACTTGGTTGATATAAGCTTTTTGACCAAATTGGCCACTAACTCCACTAGCCCTGAGATATCTTCAAACTTGATTAGCTTCTAAAGGCCCCACAAACTTTTCTGACCATATGCCGAAATATTCTGATCAATAACATTGCCACAACACCAAAATTAGCTGAGCAACACGAGGAATGCATAGCAGAACTCGTGAAAAACCTATGTCACTCCCATAACACAACCTCCATGTGACTGGAAGTCCTCAGTCGCTCCCATAGTCTTATCTCTATGGGAATGGAGATTTTCAATTTCTCCCATGACTCAACATGCATACAACTAGGGCTAATGACGATCAAAACTCAGTCAACTCTGCTCACAATTTGCTCAAACTTCTTCCACAGCTTGAAAAGCCTCTGTAGGACCTCTGGAAGTCTCTAGCACCTCTGCAACACTTTATCAAGTCACTACAATATTAATCACAAGTCAAAATAGGTTGACTAGGATGCTAACCAATAACCAAACTAAACATCTGAGCCATCAAACATCTGCACGACATCTCTGCCAATAGTATGCAACTCCCGAACTTGTCAAACATCCTCCAACACCTGTACAACCATCTCAACCATCTACAAACACATGTAGATCCTCGCCAAGCCTAAAGTATAACATCTCAACTTGAGAGACCTAATCTGGGACATGGACACCAATCAACAAGGCTCTTCAACTCTATTTCTTGTAGTAGCCACTAACATTTGTATGCAACAACATGATCAAGGCGATCATCATTATCACCAAGTTATTCCAGGCTAGTAGAGATGCCAAGGATCATCCATCACATCTCCAAGCTAGTCTAGGCTAGTACACATGCCAAGGACCATCTACACCTATACCATACACAAGCCACCTACAACCACCTATACACATGCATATCCAACACACCTGCAACCCAAGTAATCAGGTTGACATCAATGCCAACCAACAACACATCTGCAACGTTGCAACACACTTCAATGCCAACAATATATTTTTCACTTTGAGTCAACATTCTTTTATAGTAAGGAAAGTGGCAATTCAAAGTTTAGTACCATCACCCTTAATAAATGTGGCAAGACCATGGGTAACTCATCTTCCCACTTTGAGCCTTTCTTGAATTTGAACAAATAACACAAGTAATGTTTAGAAGTGGTTGAAATAATAATAAGGAGAATATCAATTCAAAGTTTAGTATTGCCTTTAAAACATTCATTACTAGCCTGCACTTACCAACTCTAATGACTATATGTATAACTTGCACTCACCACGTTTTTCCCCACGTTGGTCCTTTACTTGATTTAACAAATAACACGTTCACTCATTAGAAGATGGTTGAAACTATTATTTTCAACGAGAATATATTTTGATATAACTTAGGTGAAGCATCTCGATTGGCGATGATCATGTGAGTGAGGACCTTAGTCCCCCAAAGTTCTAGATTCAAGTCTTCCTTGAGTGAACAATATAAACGGCATAATCTTATAATATAGTATCAACCTAAAATATATATATATGATATTATTAATTTAAAATTATTTAAATTAAAAATAATTGAATTTTTAAATTTTTAGATTATGGTTAAAAATGATATATTAAAATTTATAATTTAATTATATGTGTTAGAACTTTCAAATTTAATTAAATATTAAAATTTCTTAATTTGAATAATTAAATAATTGTGGTGGCAAGTTTTTTTTCCCAACCGATAAAAAAAAATCTCCTACATTAATGATTTCTGACAATTAATAATCTTAAAACCAATAATAATTATTAAAATTATAATTTTAAAATGTTAATCTCAAATAACATTAAAAAAATGCAAAAAAACCAAATATAAATATTAAATTATAATTTTAAAAGTTAACCTCAAATAATAGTAAAAAATGCAAAAAAAATAAAATTATTCAAGACTGAAATAGTAAACCCAAACCTTATATACAAAACTTTAAAATCATAAAAATTATTTTAAAACATTAAATATAATATATCTGAACTTTAATTATCATATTTATTGTTATTTGTAATTATATTGTCAATATTATGCATTTATAACAAAGATATTGCTAAAGGTTTTTATATATATATATAAAATCAAAATTGCTTTTAAATGTGAACATTTATATATTCAAAGTTCAATGTGTTCCTCAGCTTCTAAAGATTTTGTGCATCACCACTACCCATATATAACATCCTATAAAATAGAGATGACACCACCTACCACATGATGGATAATAAAAATAAAATTATATATGAATAAATGTATTAAAAACAATTATATATTTTAATTATAAACAAAATATTTAATAATAACAAAAACAACTACTATGAATATTTTAAGAAATACTCATTTAATATTAAAAAACATAATACATAATAATTCTATAAGAAAGATGGGTAAACCAAATATATAAAAATATATCTGTTTGAAATGTGTATAAGAATTAACTTTTACCATCAACTTTTGTATGTTGGTTTTTTTATTTCTGAAGTAAATGAATAAATCAATATTATAAGCAAATCATATTATTGGTTTCCTCCCTACGTTTTTCTAATGCCATGGAGTCCCTACATGTCTTGGACCCCCTTGCATCTAAATATGACCTAATAAAGAATGGTGAGGCTAGTCAAACCACTTACTAAGGTGTAGTCGTTTATTTCATTGTCATGATGGAATCAAATTAGAAAGTTCGATTTCTTTAATAGTTAGTTTGATTCCATTTTATATTTTAATTTTTTATAAATTTAAATAAAAATAAAATTTAGTTGAATTTATTTTATTCATCTTTTTAATAATTTTTTAAATAAAATTGTTTTTTACATTATTTAAAACTTTTAGGTTAAATTAATAATTTTAATTAATTAAAAAGCCCTAGTGTGAGGTAGTATTAGCTATGAAATTTTCTTTTAGTTACAATTAAAAGCTATTTCTTACAATTTTGTGATTAATCTAATTACCTCTTTTCATGTTTAGGTCTTATTAGGACAACAATAAATTTTATGTTTGGTTTTGTTAGTAACCTAATCCATGAGATAACATAGATTAAGTTTTATAAAGCATTGTTTACATGTGCTTTTAAGGGTAGATCTCTTGGTAATCAAGCTAAACTTTTTTATAGAGATGTTAAGAATGAAGCCATTGCTCATTCTCCTTCTCTCACTTCTTTTCTAGTGCAAGAGGTTTTGGCTTTGTCCATTTCCATGGGGAAAGATGTTTTTGAACATGTAGTATTTTATATATGCCAATGGTTTAGTATAACATTTTAACAAATTTTTATATATACCAATGGTTAGTATGTCACTTTAACAATCTTTAGCCTTAGCTAGTTGATCTTAATGTCAGGATCTTTAATGCTTCAAAATAAAATATTATAAAAGATGATTTTATTCACCCCTATGTAAAGGGTTATTTCATTTTTGAGTTTGAGCTTGCAAAAGACATGGATCTATTCTTAGACTAAGTCCATGGTTTTGTGGTAAGTCATGCTTTTGCATGAAACTTTGGACTCATTTCAATCTAATGACTAAAATTCTTACTTAGCTCCTCTTCGAATAGATTCTCATATTTTCCCTTGCATTTTTGGGTTTGGCCTCTATTAGAGCCATTGGTTGAAACCCAAGGAGATTCTTTTTCGACGTTCTAAAACTAAGAACCACAACATATCAACATATGCTTGAATATGCATGGAAATGGATTTTAGCAAAGAGTTTCTGGCATATATAAATTTAACAAGTGAAAACTACTCATGGACTTGGAAGTTAGAATATGAAAATGTTTCTTTGCATTGTATAACTTGTCTAGAAATAGGGCATACTATAGCATAATGCCCCAAATGGCCTAGAAAGGTTAGAAAACACCAATGCAAATCAACCTAGTGGGTTGGCTCTAAGGAGCATCACTAACTAATCTTGCAAACTAGTGAGACACCATCACAAGATGACCCTTCAACAAAACCAAAGAAAGTACCTCAACTACAAGGATTGGCATCTCAAAGTTTAGCAAAAGAGAAAAAAATTCTTCCTCTAGATCTAAAGTAAGGAACAAAGCCCTCTCGATCATTAATAAGTTGGATGGACTAGGTTGAATAAGTCAAGACACCATAACAATTAAAACCTCTAGATCAAGACACTTTGGGATTGGTGGGAGTGCAAGGACTTCATCAGATGCAAAAGAAGTTTGTACAATTGTAGGAAAGAAGAAGAACAAATATCCTTCAGTATTTCAACCAATGGTGACAAGAAGTCGAGCACACAATCTAGTTGATAATGCATTATTTTAATCTTTTGTTATGTAAACAATTTATTATAATTTATTGTTATAAGGAAAATGATGATGTAGTTCTTTTGAACATTTGGTATATAAGGTTAGCACATTTTGAAATTAGGTTGTTTCCGTAAAAAATAGACCCTAGAAAATATATTCTATGTATTTGAATGTTGAAGAGTACATTGCTTTAATATAAATATAACTTTTTTTGATAAATAAATTAAATCAAGTTATTTATTTATAGTGAAATTGTAAAATTTCAAAAAACAAGAAATCAATATTTAATTTATGTTATAATTTTCAAACTAAATTTTAAACTTCCTTAACATGTTTCCTACATTAATTTACCTTTTTTTCAAAGTAAGAAAAAGATTACAATATTCAGTATTATTGACCTAGGCTCTATTGATATAATTTCAAGTCATTAATGTGCAACAACATCTTTGTGTTTAAGGAAAACCTACCCACCTAAAACTAACCCGTTGGTGGTCTATAAAGGGGCAAACTTACATTCTTGCTAGATGTTTCTGGATCATGGGTAATTAACCTATTTCCTTACATATAAGGAAGATGAGCTCTTAACCAATCAAAAACAATTTTATACATATTCCAGAACTAGAAAACATTTAAGCATAGATTTGTATATAGAAGAAAGTGCATATCCTATGTTATTCATCATTAAGTCTCTGCTATGGAGGTCATGTGTTTTCTTCATGCAACCTACCTTAGCTCCATGCATACCATGATATAGAGCCTTATTTCTAGTTTAACACCATGCCCAACTGATATTAATTTAGTATGCTAATTATGTAACGTAATAAATGAAAATAAATAGAAATTTAGATAAATTTTGGTTGCATTTAAATAAATAAAACTTCATACATATTAATTTAGACAAATGAATAATTTTCAAGGTATATAAATGTTTTGAAATAGACTAGTTAACAAAATAGGTGGATTTGAAAGTATAAAAATCTTCAATCATAGGAACTTAGTCAAATGGTTGTGTTGAAAATAATGTGTAGATTCAATACTACTCATGAAATTTGTTAAATCATAAGACTTGAAGCTACTCTAATGATTTGCAGAATTTAATTCACCATCTAAAACAAGAATCATAGACATGCAAGAGGAAACATCACACATTCATAGAGGTTTATCTAGGGGAAAGCAACTGCTCAAAACCCCTTACTATATATATTGCATTAATCAGAGATTAAAGAAGAAATACAATGCTTGCACAAACCTGAGCACACCCTGTAAGTGTATAGTTTATCCCTCTGCCTAACTAATTGAACCTGGCCCAACACTTAGCCAATTTTTCAAGCCTCCAAGCTCCTCTTTCCTTGAACTCTTCCCTTGGGAAATTGCCCCTATTTTTTAGGAATTTGACAACAAGGAATTATGCAATAGCCTTAAGTCAATCTTTGACTGCATGCACCACTTGTACACAAGGGAATGTGCTACAACTGAGAGTACGTTGCCCTTGAATCTTCATCTCAAATGGGTAACTAGAATTCTCTGCATGCAACAACTATTTTGGGTTGATTGATCAGTTAACTGGTTGATCACTGAGTGTGGTTGAAGTTCCACTTCCACAACTTGACCTTCACTAGTTCTTATGACAATTAGAACTAGTTAAACTGACAATAACTCAAATTAACTAAAATATATTTCTACAAATTAGCAATTAATCATGTAGAACTAAACTCAAGCTTCCTTGACTTGAATTTACTGAGTTAACTGAGTGAAAAGTGCCATGTCATCTCATTTAACTACCTCCAAGTATTATTCTGAAATAGAAATTCAAATTTTAATCTAGTTTGACCAAAGCAAAGTCAAAACTATTTTTCTTGCTGCATTTTCAACACTCCCTCTGAGCAAGAAAGGGATTATTAACCACCCTTATCCTACACCCGTGGAAATTCTCTACATGCAACAATTATTTTGGATTGATTGATCAGTTAACTGGTTGATCATTGAGTGTGGTTGAAGTTCCACTTACACAACTTGACCTTCACTAGTTCTTATGATAATTAGAATTAGTTAAACTGACAATAACTCAAATTAACTAAGATAGATTACTACAAATTAGCAATCAATCATGTAGAGCTGAACTCAAGCTTCCCCAACTCGAATTTATTGAGTTAACTGAGTGAAAATTTCCATGTCACCTCAGTTAACTACCTCAAAGTATTCTGCTAAAATAGAAATTTGAATTTTAATCTAGTTTGACCAAGGCAAAGTCAAAACTATTTTTCTTGTTGCATTTTCAACACTCCCTCTCAACAATAAAGGGATTATTAACCACCCCTATCCTACACCCATGGAACTCGAATTTTCCTCTTGACAAAGCCTTTGTCAAAATATTTTCATCTTGTTCCTCTGTTGGAATGTACTGCAACAACATAATCTGCCTCTGAACACAATCCCATATATGGTGATACCAGATATCAATATGCTTGGATCGATCATGAAATACACGATTCTCATAGAGTTTGATACATCTCTGGTTGTTAAAGTAAATCACAGTAGGATCCATCATCTGACCAAACAACCCAATAAGAATATTTCTCATCCATATTTCCTCACATGTTGATTGACTTGCGGCTATGTAGTCTGCTTCTACTAAGATGAGTGCCACAAATATCTACTTCCTGTTGTACCAAGAAACCATTGTTGACCCAACACTGAAAATTTCTGCTAATGTGCTCTTCCTATCTAATGGACTCCCGACTCAATTTACATCTGTGAAGCCTTGCAGTTTCACTCCATTTGTTAGTTTATACCAAAGACGAAATTGAGTAGTGTTGCCTCTAAGGTATCTCAACACATGCTTAGCTTCCTTCCAATACAATTTGGTTGGCTTAACCATTGCTTGACTAATTTGGTTAACTATATAACACATGTCTGGTCGTGTGTTCACCAAATACATAAGTGAACCAACAAGCTACCTGTAAATGGTAAGCCTCCACTACTTCACCAGAAGTAACATCCTCTTTCCTCCAGTTTCTTGCTAGATAAGTCTCTGTGGGTTTTCTCTTATCCACGTGGAACTTCTGCAGTATCTCATTAGCATACTTGCCTTGAGATACAAACAATTCCCCATATCCTTTCCATACTTCCAAACTAAGAAATTAATGCATGAGTCTCATGTCCTTCATCTCAAATTCTCTTGTAATATCCTCTTTGGAATATTTGATCAACTTCTCATCACCAGTTAAAATTAAATAATCAACATACAACATAGTAATCAATAATTTACCTTCAACCACAATGTGATAAAGGTTTGCATCTGCGTCACTTTGGTGAAGCCTAACTTGGTGAGATAGCTGTCAATCATGGTGTACCAAGCACAGGGTGCTTGCTTGAGTCCATACAATGCTCACTTGAGTCTATAAACATTTGACTCTCTATCAAAGGTCTCAAACCCCTCTGGTTGCTCCATATAAACCTCCTCCTCAATAACTCCATTGAGAAATGATGTCTTCACATCCATCTAGTGGATCTTCCACCCCATTTGTGTTGACAATGCTAGAATTGACATGATGGATGAGTACCTTGCTATTGGAGCAAAGGTCTCCTCATAGTAAATTCCCTCAACCTGAGAGACCACCTTGGCTACAAATCTGGCCTTGTGTGTTTTTATGCTTTTGTCTGCTACATGCTTTACCTTGTAAAGGCATCGTGAACCAACCACTCATTTGTTTGTTGGTTTTGGGACCACTTCCCAAACATTGTTTCTGATCATGGAATCATATTCCTCTACCATAGCATCAATCCATACTAGTTTCTCTATAGCTTCTTTGAATGAGGATGGCTTAGTCTCTAAAATCTCACTCATCAAAGCCATGTAGCTAGTGTACTAATCTGGTGACCTCCTAATCTTGTGTTGTGATGTGGTTTCTCCCACATCCTCTCTAGAATCATGCAATAATCTGTCAGCTTCCTTGGTTCGCTTCCTTCCTTCTCTAGATGTCTCTTCTTGAGTGGATGTCTCCACTCTCTACTCCTCTGCTTGTGACTGCTCCACAACTTCTTGAGGTTCTTACTTTGGAGCCAAAATCTCTTGATTAGGATGCAAATGAAGCTCCCTCTCAATAGAACACCTCATTGCCTTCTCCTCATCAAATTTCACATCCCTTCTGACCATTGTCATCTTGAGGGATGAAAAGTACACATGATAGTTGTGAGGTGTTTCTGTGTACCCCACAAATATCCCCAACTCTATTGTTGGCTCTAGATTTTTCCTTGCTTCCTTGGAAAAATCACAGTAAATTGATGATCTAATGATCCTGAAGTGTGACACGTCCGGTTTCTTCCCTGAAGAATCTTCCTCTAGTGTACTCCGCGAATCCTGTGAAGAATCTTGTTCTACAAATAGGCCATTGAGTTGCATTCTTCAACCCACAAGTGCAGTGTTAGGCCTTAGTCATGCAACATCGCCCTTATTTCTCCCAAAATACTTTTGTTCTTCCTGTTAACCACCCCATTCTATTATGGGTTATGGGGTGTTTTCAACCCCCATCAAATGCCTTATTTTGCACATAAATTTTTAAACTCATTTGACAAGTACTCACCTCCGTTATTTCTCCTAAGAGTCTTCACCTTATTGTCAGTTTCTTTCTCAACAAGTGCTTTAAATTCAAAAAATTTGAATGTATGGTCTTTCTTCTACATGAAGTAGACCCAACACTTTCGTGAGAAATCATCTACAAATATAACATAATACTTGTACTTGGCAAAGGAGGTTGTTGAGAAAGGTCCACATGCATAATAATGGATCCTTTCAAGGACTACATGTTCCTTGTTGTCCTGATCATTGAAGGTGGCTTTTGTGTACTTCCCCAATGTACACCCTTTGCATGTATCATGTTGCTCTAGTGCTCGTTCGGGGACTTGGCCTATAGAAATCCGTTGCATGATCTTCAAAGTGTCATGATGCAAATGGCCAAGTCTTCTATGCCATAATTTGACGACATCTTGACTTTGCACCTTCTCTGCTTTTATGCTCAATGTTGCACAGTCTTCCACATCTAATTTATAGAGGTTCTCTAATCAAACTCATATCTGATTCACTTGTCCCATGGCGATGTGTCTCAGGAAAGCCTTCCCTTTGCTGAATATCACATTGTAGCCATAGTCTTCCAACACCGCTCCATAAACTAGATTCTTCTTCAGACCCGATACAAACATCACATCCTTGAGCTCGAGAGGGGAGCCAGACTCCGTCTGAAAATTAACTGTACCAATAAATGTCGCACTATACCTTCCATCATCTCCCATCTTGATGTGCATATGGATATCCTTCTCCTCTAAGTCACTGAAAAATTATTTGTTCCCTGTCATGTGGAACGAGGCATCACTATCTGGATACCACACACTACCCATCACTGTGCTTGCCATGCATGCAATGAGAGTAAAATCAAGCTTGAACTGTGAAGCCAAGGCTTCACCCACTGCTGCTCTTGTGGTATTCTTGCTTGCCTTCTTGTGTGGACACTTTGTTGCATAGTGCCTGAATTCATGATAATGAAAGCATTTGATTCTAGACAACTCTTTCTTCTTACCCCCTTGACTTGAATCTGCTTTGGATTGGGATTTCTTCCCTTTCCCTTTCTTTGTCTTTCCAGCCAAGGCATAGTTCTCCTCATCCTCACCCTTAGATGAGGTCTCGTCTCTAGTGTTCTACCTTATCTCCTCCTGTACCAAATCAGACCACAAGCGTTCCCATTTTGGTAGTTTCTCCCTCTCGTTCACAGAATCTTGGTAGTTATGCCAACTCTTGGGAAGGCCTAGAAGGGCTAGGATCACCAAATAATCCTCTGTTATAGTAACACCAACTTGACCAAGTTCATCATGACACTGTGTGAACATGCTCAGGTACTGTGGAATGGTCTCGTTCCTCGACATCTTGATATTTCAAAGCTTGTCCTTAAGTGACAATTTCCTATGGTCACTACTATTATGGAACAAATCTGTCAGCACTTTCCACATTGCATACATAGTCTCTTTCTCGTGGATATTAGAGACAATATGGTCTCGTACTTCCTCCAATATGATCCTCCTCGCCTTAGACACACTCTTCTTCTATTCTGTTAGATCCCTTGCATCATATGCTGCTAGTTTAAAAATATCATTATCAATGAATTCCTTCAACCCATGATTCTCTAGTACTACCTCCATGTGGTCCTTCCATGCAACATAATTCGATCTTCCCTCAAGGACATACTCGAGTCCTATTCCATTGAAAGCCATCTTCTCAATCTTGAAGAAAACTTATAACCCTGATGTGAAAATTCGATCTCCCATAATGACAACTTCGAAATCTCTGATCTATAGTGGTTCCATCTCTGATACCATGTATAAATTAATGTGTAGATTTAATACTACTCATTAAATTTGCTAAATCACAAGACTTGAAGTTACTCTACTAATCTACGAAATTTAATTAACCATCTAAAACAAGAATCATAGACATGCAAAAGGAAACATCACACATGCACAAATATTTATCTAGGGGAAAGCAACTAATCAAAACCCCTTACTATCTATATTGCATTAATCATAGAATAGAGAAGAAATACATTGCATGCTCAAGCTTGAGCACACCCTGCAAGTGTATAGTTTATCCCTCTGCCTGACTAACTGAACCTAGCCCAACACTTAGCCAATTTTTCAAGCCTCCAAGCTCCTATTTCCTTGGATTGTTCCCTTAGGAAATTGCCCCTATTTTTTTAGGAATTTCATACCAAGGAATTGTGCAATAGCCTTAGGTCAATCTCTGACTGCATGCACCACCTGTACAAATGGGAATATGCTACAACTGATATTACACTACCTTGCAATCTCCATCTCATCTGTGTAACTCGAATTCTCTGCATGCAACAATTATTTTGGGTTGATTGATCAATTAACTGGTTGATCACTAAGTGTGGTTTAAGTTCCACTTCCACAACTTAACCTCCACTAGTTCTTCTGACAATTATAACTAGTTAAACTAACAATAACTCAAATTAACTGAAATAGATTGCTACAAATTAGCAATCATTCATGTAGAACTAAACTCAAGCTTCCCCAACTCGAATTTACTGAGTTAACTGAGTGACAAGTGCCATGTCACCTTAGCTAAATAACTCCAAGTATTCTGTTGAAACAAAATTTCGAATTTTAATCTAGTTTGACCAAGGCAAAGTCAAAACTAGATTTTTTTTGTTGTTGTTGCATTTTCAACAAATTATGTGTTTAATAGTGCATTTTTCTAGAAGAAATTCTTATTTTAGTGGAAAAAATGATAATACTGCGTCAAAGGCACAAATACATGCTAAAAGGAATTATACTTACAAGTAAAAACTCTAAAGCTAATGCAACTAAAAGAAATGTGGTTATATTATACTTTTTTTTCCCAAGTGACTATTGCATATAGCCTTACAAAGCATAATACTTTGTGACACACACATCACTCAATAACAAATATATTCTCAAAATGTTAGAAATTGCACCTAAAAGGACACTAACCCTTATTCAACTTAAACCAAAACACCTAAAATGTGAACTCAAAATAAAAACTATTATTAAAATTAAATTCAAAATACATATATATGTAACATCACACATTCTTAGTCTTCTATCCTATGAAAAACAATAATTCACATGTCATTAGGTTTTAAAGGGATTTTTGTCCATTTAAGAAAAACATACATTTACAATCAAGTTAGGCATTATTATAAGACTAAGGTAATTAAGTGTCTAACACCCTATCATGAGGTGACCATTCTACTCCTTTATGTTTTTCTTGATAAATTTTAAATAAATATAAGTTATTTGATACAAAATTGATATCAAATTCAAAGAACATAACAGGGATGAAAGTTCCTTAGTTTCCTCCCTGATGGGGTTGCGTACACATTTGTCCCATGGAGTGGATGGCGTGGTGACGTCTAGAGGAGAAACGTCTGAGTTCCATCATGTTGTCTCCTTGTATTAAATACCTCTTGCTTATAATGGATTTGCACAAGTATGAAAGTTGGCGGAGTAGAGGTGAGGATCACTCCTTCACCTATGTCAACATTAACTCCCTTACTATGAATTGCCCCTCTAATGAGATTTGTTTTTTGGTGGTTGTGGTGCATTGTCTCGCTGATATTTGGTTCCTGGGAGTAGGGTCATGTTAATTATTCTCTCGGTTATTCCTGCTCATGGGGGAATTGTTACTATTAAGCTGATGTTCTTTGTATTTTACCTCCATCACTCTCAATTTAGGGTAGAGTTTGAGTTGGTGGTATTCTTCTCAGATTTGCCTTCGCCGGACAATCAATTCCAAGGTATTTCTTATCCTTGTCCTGTCTTGGTTTCAGGATGCTGGTATCCAGGGAACCTTTTGGTTTTGTTCTAGATTGGTGAAGGTGGTGGTCTGCTTACTATTAAATTGGTTCTATCATTGAGCTCCTTACTATTGTTTCTTGTATTTGGTTAGACTGATCATTCCATCTACTCGTAAGTTTGTTTTTTGTTTTGTTTTATTTTATTTTTTTTGGGTTTTGTTGCATTTTATGTTGTTTTACAGAGTTCCAATCTCCATGGGATGTTAACTGGATGTGGGGTTTGGAATAATGTGTTGCTTATTTGGAACTATTTTCAAGGCCATGTATTGGGGTGGCAGTTTCTTTTTTAGTTTTGCATGTCCCTTCATTTCCCTGAGTTAACTACGCTCCTCGAATTTGGGCCTTTGAGTTGGAGGTTGGGTGACGATTTGTTGGTATTGCAATTTAGTTTAGAGAGGGTGATTGTTTGCCCTATTGACAGTTGTTTTGCTCATGGGCTGACCTTAGATTTTTTGTTGTGTCAGTTAGTCATGACCATTATGGCTCCCTGACAGTGTATGGTGCCTCGTCTTAGTGGTTTAGGACATGTTGGTATGACAAAGGCATAATCTTTCACTTATGACTATGTTGCAACCCTTTTTTACTCTGTACCTTTGGAGGTTCATAAGGAAATGCTCATCTTAGAAGCTCAAGAAGCTATGGACAGACGATATTGTTTTGATTCTGAATTTGCTGGTAGTAGGCTCAAATGGCTCCCTAATATCAGTCGCTCTCGGAAGCGGGGACTTGGCTTCCTCTTTTCCCTATCTTTGTATCAACAATTGGGCACATTACTTAGGTTAGTTTTTAAGGATAAGAAAGTTAATACATATAATATGTTATCTGGAATTGAAGATAAAAACATATTTTGCACAATCATCACTTAAGTCTCAATAATGTTCATGCTTGTCTGGGTCGTGTGGAGGGTTGTTTGCTTTCAGATTTAGCCTCTGGTGACTTAATGAATCCTCATGTGGATTCGACTCTCCCAAGGGATAATACCATTTGTGATAGTACGAATGATTCATCTGATTCCAATTAAAGGCTCTGGCCTGAAGATTTTTCCTTTTGGAAATTTCAGTGCAACTAAGTTTCTCTTACGCTCTATGATAGGGCTTTACTATATAATTAGGTAGTCATAGTTCTATTTATTTTGGTTCTTTTTTGGAGAGTGTGAGTTTATATGGTGCACTTCTTTGTGGTTCTATTGCGGTTCGACCCCATGTTGTCTATCAAAAGGTTTTTCTTTACCTTGGTTTATGTTGCCCACGTGCATACTGCTCTATTCACACTCTTTTGGATGTGTTTCACTGCAGTCCTGTAGGTTGACTTTGTTGGGTATCATATCATAATTTTTGTCGACAGTTGGTGGAACACATCCTTCTTCATACAAGTTCTCTATGGAGTAGTGCATTGTTTCATCATATTTTTCTAGCTAGATGAAGCTTCAATGGTTACGTGCTATTCTTTTCTAGCTTGTCTGCAGTGTTTTCTCAGACAGTCGGTTCGTGGGACATCTTGTGGCATATGTCTGTAATATTTTGTACTTTTTGTTGTCTTTGTGGGCCTGGTGGTTCAAGTGTATTTTGTGTCATGTGCCTTTCATTCCTTCTCTTGTATTTTTGGCTACATAGATAATAGATATCTTGTCTTTTTTATTGTAATGCTCAATTGTTTAAGTGGCAGTTAAAACAAAGCCTATTCTTTGGGTCCTCATGATGAATTTGTTATGGGTTTTGATGCTTTATATTTTTTTGGGGATTTATAATGTAAACTTTTTGTATATCAATATAAATATTTCTAACTTACAATAAAAAAATTTCTTAATTTCCTATTTGTGAAAAATAAACCGTAAGACTACGACATAATAAGTTATAACTACAAATATCAAAATTATTAATATTCATTGTTATTTTTTCCTTATAAAATTATTAACAAAAAAAATAAAATTTAACTTAAATTATTAATATATACTTTTTTAATATCATAAAAATATAGATTTAAAAAATTAAAAACAAAAATCTAATTATAGTAACACAAACACATCATAAACTTTATTATATTAAAATATGTTAAATTTGTTTAAACTTTACTATATACTAAAGGTGTTAAATTTATTAAAAAAGATAAACAAATATTGTCCATCCATTTATTCTCACCTAGAGAATAAAACACCATTTATTACCATCAACGGTTCGTGTTCATCCATGGATATAGTGGATTCTAAAATTGATATTCTCTTTCTCAAATATGATATTCAATTAAAAAAAAACACTGAATTTTATGAAAATCATTTTTTTTTAAGGCACTTGTATTTCATATACATTTTTCTTATAGATTCTATCCAACAATTCATACGAGAAACTGAAATATCTCATAAACCCAAATACAACAAAATCATAGAATAGAACGCTCAATCAAGTTCATCAAAGCATAATGTCGCAGTCTTAATATAGACCATTTCCACAATAGTTACGTAAATGACGATTTGAAACCATGTCTAAAAAAACTCTTCACTGATCACAAAGCTTTTAAAGCATAAAGATAAGAGGTCATAGAGTGCATCACCCCGCTCCAATAATTGATTTCATCATAATAAAGCATAATTTCCAGAGAAGACCAAGCCTCAACAAAGTAAACTTGCCTCCAAGAGAACATATCATCACAATCCAGGTTTAGAACCCAAGTAGCAACATGAACAAAGATATATGTGGTGGGAATGTCAAGCAAAAAGTCACCATAATGTGCACGGAGGCATATATGAGACCAACCACCAAGCATAT
Organism: Pinus taeda; assembly: GCA_000404065.3. Taxonomy (NCBI): domain Eukaryota; kingdom Viridiplantae; phylum Streptophyta; class Pinopsida; order Pinales; family Pinaceae; genus Pinus; species Pinus taeda. The sequence continues at coordinate 77,842 of APFE030766156.1, forward strand.
CATCACCTTCCAAATGCAAAATCCAAAGAAAAAACCAGAATAGAGAGCCATCCATAAAAACACACAAAGCCATATATAATACCAACCAATCCACAACCGTATCAAAAAAGCACAACAGAGAAACAACTCTCCACATTACAAACTAGAATTCCAACCAGAACAATGTTCTTGAACAAACTACGCTTAAGCCAAAATAGAATGAGGAACCCAGCCAAAAAATCATGCTTTGTTGGTCACATTAGAGACTGACTAACATAGACTACAAAAAAACATGATAGCCCACCATCTCTAGTCATGGCCTAAAGAGGAAATTGTAGCCGATGCCTAAGCACTAGAACTCGGAGGATCCGTGAGGTCTCCAAAGGCAGAGTCACTCACAAGAAATCCATCTACACAAGCCAAATGAGAATCCAAATTATCCAAACAAAACCTTTGATTACAAAGCATTCATTTAATGTTTTCTAGTGAGCATAATACATTGTAATTTTCCATCTACTTGTCTTCTAAGACTAGCCGCAATAGGGTTGACATTTGTTGATGTAAAGCAAGGGAGTTCAAAAAATGTAGCTTCCTACTCTTATATTTTGCAAGATTAGGAACCCACTTTGGATCTTCGCCAATCAATACATAATCTGACTGGTATGTGTGGTCTCATCCATCTTGACTCCAACAATTGAATTTCTTTCCTCACCTCTCGAGGGACTGCATTGAAGAAAGTAGCCACTAAATAATATGCAAAAGGATGAACCCTATTCTGCCCCAAAGTAGAATTACCTCCTCCACCTTGCCTACTACTCATTCTCTATCTAGGAGACATAAACACTACAAAGGAGGAACATTTTAGATAACTACTAAAAGACCCATGTCCTATAAAAAACAAGAAGAAGAACTAGACACAACACCTTGATAACCAGACCTAAAAACCATTAATTCATCACCTAATCACCAAACTAATGGTTCAAAATCCACCAAATTATCAAACTCTCTACAATCCAGAACCATGACACACAAGACTATAATGCCCTAAAAAAAAGTAAGACTGGTCTATGCTCAGACATAACACAAAAATGTAGACTTAGGTCGCATACTTGAAAAAAGGTACCAACACCAATACAACTCTTCAGCAACAAATCTTCATACCATGATAGACTATAAACCATTAAAACGATTGTAAACCAACAAATGACGGTTAAGGGATTTCCCTCACCTCCACTCTCGCTTGCCCCTTTAGATTCCAAAACCAACATAGGAAATGTCATTTAAAGAAAAAAACTCCGCCTGTAACCTTACATGCTTCCACCAACGGGCTCTTGCGACAACCTCCAAACCTTAAATGAATAATACAATTGGGAGGTGGAGGGCGTAACCTCCTACGAATCCATCACATCAGTATTAACACTCTAATCAGGCAACTAAAATTGGATTTTCATATATATATATATATATATATATCCAATTTCTTTTTTAAATATTAAATTTAATTCAA
>APFE030766156.1:79836-101806 GCA_000404065.3 Pinus taeda
TTTTTTATTAATGCTAACTTCTCCGATTTACTTTCTCTTTCATTTTCCATATGCAAATAATTAAAAACCCCTTTTACTATGTTTTTTTTTAAATAATTTCAATTTTAATAAATACTATGTACAAATTAATTAAAAATTTATTTCATGACTGAGTATAATTAAAAGAAAATAATTGCTTCCACCATTTCATGATAAGTATTTTCAATTTACTATTGATGATGTAGAAAAATTTCACTTGGTATATTTGATGACAAATTGATGTAAAAATCTTTGAGTTTAAAATTGTCTTTACTCTTCATTAACATGTATAGAGTTCAAAGATAAAAGAGAATGTAATGCTTAATATATATATGCCAATGTCATAACAATGCCTTGTTATGGTTTTAAATATTTTTGTTTTATCAATAATTTGATGATGTAGAAAAATTTCACTTGGTATATTTGATGACAAATTGATGTAAAAATCTTTGAGTTTAAAATTGTCTTTACTCTTCATTAACATGTATAGAGTTCAAAGATAAAAGAGAATGTAATGCTTAATATATATATGCCAATGTCATAACAATGCCTTGTTATGGTTTTAAATATTTTTGTTTTATCAATAATTTGACTTTTTTGGTTGAGTTGGTTTTAAAACAAGATCATAAATTCTAAAGATGAATTCCATAATTAGAAATATGACTAAAATTACATAATATATACTAACTTGTAAAATGGAGTGTAGCCACCTCCTCCCACATTTACTAATTTCACTGGCTTGTGATCGTAAACATGAGACAAAGAATTACTATGACATGGCTCGACCTCCAAGCTTTAGTTATGGAAGTGGGGCCAACAACTGACAACTTACAAACATCCCTAAAGTCTTACAAGACACTCAAGGGCCAAAGAACCACCCAAGGTGACCAAAACCCGAGTTAGATAGATTTTTCACTATTCTAGGCCCACAACTGCATGCATGACAAGGGAAGGGTGTGATTATAGCCCTCCAAGCGCACACACAAGCCTCCTTCTCTGTGGTTATAGCCCAAAATATTCAGTTCAGAGGGTGCAGTCCCGAGATCTAAGCCAGCTTTCCAGACCAGCATCGAGACCACTACTCATAATTTCCTGTAACTTTTGATAATAATAAATGGCATAATGACAATGTTATTCATACAATATTTATTTGACCGATCACATTTCAAGCCTACAGGAACTGGCTCTGGCGGGCAAATGGCACTTTCCAGATATGGATGATGCCATGATGTGGAAATGGCTAGAGATCCAGTGGAAACCACTGATTGGATATATACCTATCGTTTCTAATCTCATGAAATACTGGTATTGTTTTCATTTTCTGAGTGGCAGTGATCTAGACACCCTACAGAAACGTCCATGGGTTCATAGAAGGAGTTTCCTTACCCTTTACAAGTGGTATATTGGGTACAACCCACTAAAGAACACTCCCTCAAATAACTTAACATGGGTCAAACTCCCGAGCCTTCCTCTGGAGTTTTGGTCGAAGGAAACTTTAACTGAGATTGGAAACGCCATAGATAAATGTGTCTATGTTGACCCAAGATGTCTTGGGGAAAAGGACAAACGAATAGCATGGATTCTTATAGAAAAGACTTTCAGGGGAGGGTTTCCCGACCACATAGAGATAACTTGGAGAGATTTAAAAATAGACCAGAGATTGGATTTTTGGGGAATCCCCTTCAGATGTTCAGCATGTCACAAGACAAGACACTTGATCAAAAACTGCCCTCGGCGCCTTTCTCCCAAAAACAGACCGCATCATGGAAAATCTAGACATATATCAACAAATATAAGATGAATCCCCAACCTCATGAAAAGGCGAAGCCATCTTCCACAATTAGCTTATCTTCGTCAGAACATGATGAGATGCAAGAATTTACTAATGTGGAAAAATATATCAGTCAATCTACCCAGTATTATTCTCAGGATATTTCCCATCCATCAAATTTGTCTCAGAGTCATTGCACCATGCCAGAAAGCTCGAGAAGGTTAGTATCCACCTCCGATAAAATGACCCAAGCCATTCAGTGTTCGCCTGCCCCCAGAACCAAATGATGATAAATAAGTCCCTCCTCCTCCACCAATCACCTAGCCTTTCAAAGATTTTACTGTGGGTTCCCAAACCATATTTATTTCATCATCCTCCCCATCCCACAAAGAGGGAGCTACTCCATCTATGAAAGGAAAAGAGCCCATGATTTCAACTACCCCTCTAAACTTCCCCTTCTCATCTCCATCAAATCTACTTGATAGTGACATAGAATTTCTTCTAAGCAAGAAGTCACTCGAACTGGAACCCTTAACCATTCATAAACCGAGGAAACCATCACCTCCTTTTATAAGCCATGACTTTGCAAGAAATATTACAGTGAGAAGAAAAAATAACAGAGGTAGTAGACATTTTAGGGGGAGGGCAGAAGGCGCAGCCAGAGGAGTAAGGAACCTGCCCCTTGTTGATGTACCCATCATTGATATGTCAGAGAATCGACCTCTTAGAGCAAGAACGGCTGAAGAAACCCCTCAATGACTTTCATCATATCTATGAACATAAGAGGTCTGGGAGTAGACCATAAATTTTTGGCGCTAAAGGATCTGTTCCACTCAGCTCAGCCAAAAATGATCTTAATTCAAGAAACTATGCATAGTAATACTGCATCCATCTCCTATTTTAGGAAAATGTTTCCCACCTGGCACTTGGTTGCCTCAGAAGCCAAAGGCCTGTCAGGGGGTTTGGCGGTCTTATGGCACCCTGTTTGGATTAGAGCAAAAGCCCATAAATGTTTTGCGGGCATTCTCATCTCAGTCTCTATTAGAGGAAAAGACTATCACATTAATATTTTGAATATCTATGCCCCATACAAGAATAGGTTCCCGTTCCGGAAAAAATTATTTGCATCAGAAATTTTTGATATTGAATCCTTAATGATTGCAGGAGATCTCAATATAACTCTAAATCTGGAGGAACGATGGGGGATAAGTAGGAAAAGAGACCCACTGGCAGATCGTATTAAATATGAACTTCTGAACAGGAATCTTGTAGACATAAATCCTTCTAAAATGATGCCAACATGGGACAATGGAAGGATAGAGGAGGTGTATATTGCAAAAAGAATTGATCGATTCATTGTACATGTCAACATTATTGATAGAATGGGAATGCATTACTCCTCCATTGGAAATGTATTCATATCTGACCATAGGCTGATATATCTCAATTGGAGGGAAAAGGGGTTTAGGAAAGGGTACCCTTTTAAATTTAACAGGTCATGGTTAGAAGAACCAGATTTTAATGACATCATAACAAGAACCTGGAAGGATTTATCAGCAAGAGACAGGATCCCCCCCTTCTTGACCTTTAGAGACAAACTGGCCTTGATGAGAAAGGTGGTAAAATATTGGCAGATTAAGAAAAGACATATGAACAGAAAGGTCCTTCGAGAAATATAGATGGAATTGGATAGTATCTCTGGAGTCCTGGCTGCTAATACACTTCCATTTAATATGAGATGCCATATCAACGAGCTTGAAAGGAAAAAACAAAAAATTCTGAAGCAGGAAGAAGCCTCATGGAGACTTAAGAGTAGGGCGATTTGGCTCAAGGAAGGTGACAAAAACACCAAATTTTTTCATAGGTATGCAAATTCTAGGCGTGAGAAAAATTCCATATGGAAAATAAGCAATGGTCAAGGGGGCTTCCTTTTCTCCCAACAAGACATCCAAAAGGAAGCCGTGAGATACTTTGGAAAAAATATAAAAGAATGGATGTTTGCAGGTTTCAGGATATTTTGTGGGGCATAGATCCGTTCCCTCAAATGTTTGATGATGAAAAAAATGAATGCCTTTTCTAGCCCATAACAGAGGGGGAACTTCTAGGTGTTATGAAATCCTTCAAGAAGGATAAATTCCCTGGCCCGAACGGATGGACAATAGAATTCTTTATCCACTTTTTTGATCTCATCAAACAAGACCTGCTGAGGATGGTTGAAGCAGCGAGAATCTCAGGCAAAATACACCAGATAATGTCCTCCACTCAAATAGCACTCATCCCAAAGAAATTGGAGGCTGAATCCTTTCAAGACTTTAGGCCGATTTCCCTTTGCAACATTACTTTCAAAATCATTACAAAAAATATTGCTGAAAGGATCAAAACTACCTTAGCTTGTTTTTAAACAAAGGATCAACATGCTTTTTTAAAAGGTAGGAATATATTGGATGCTATCACCAACACGCAAGAAAGTTTATTCACCATGCTTTCAAATAAATCTGAAGCAACCATATTGAAAATTGATCTACAAAAAGCATATGATTGCTTAGATTGGGGGTTTATCAGATGCTTATTAGCAAAGATTGGCCTGAGATCCAATATAATAAATTGGATCATGGCATGCGTGGAGAAAGTAAACTATATGGTCATCATAAATGGGATCCCCTCCCCTTTTTTTCTTGCAAAAAGAGGTCTTCGTCAAGGTTGTCCCCTATCTCCTCTTTTGTTTATCTTGGCAGTGAATTCATTAAGTCTTCATATTAACAATGCAGTCAGTGAAAACAGGTGCAGGCCTATGAAGATTTGCAGAAACAACTACATTTCGCATAACTTATTTGTAGATGATGTGCTCATATTTTCAATGCTGTGCAGAGTCACTTGGTTACAACTTCATGACATTCGGAAAAGATTCCAAGATGCCACTGGTCTTCAAATTAACAAATCAAAATCCATCCTCTTCCATAATGATGTAAACATGGAAACAACAGAATGGATTTCAGCGCTGTTTGGGATAGAGATGAGATCCATCAAAAATGGATTAACATATCTGGGATTTCAGCTAAAAGCAAAGGGATACTCAAAAGCGGACTGGCAATGGATAATAGACAGGTACTACAAAAAGATATCTGCTTGGGAATATAAGTGCCTATCATTGGTAGGAAGAATTATTCTATCACAAGCAGAATTAACTCAACTTGTTGTATATTGGGCACACTTATTCTTCCTCCCTGCAAGCATCATCCAAAAAATGAATAAGATTACTGCAAAATTTATATGGGGCGGAAAATCAGAGCAGAGAAAATATCACCTTACTAGAATGGAAAAGATCTCTATGCCAAAGAATTCAGGTGGTTGGGGGCTATTGGAGTTGAGAAATTTTGGGAAGGCACTCCTATGCAAATCACTATGGAGGGGGATCTATGGAGAGGGCCCCTGGAGCATCACAATAAAGAAGAAATACATGGGCGGCAAAGATATGGCACATTGGTACAGATTAGGATCGGATCCACGTATGGGTCAACTATTTGGCTCAGCTTTCGAAAGATTGAGCACTATTTTCTAAAGAATTTGATATGGAGTTTCCAATCTGGCAGTAGGATTATCATTGGAATAGACCCTTTCATATGCGGGCGTGAGAAGATATCTCCTCCTGAAAGACTCCTAAGCTTCCATAGGAAGGGTTTCTTCACCCGGGACAAACTCATAGCAACATGGCAGGGCCCTATCCCTCTTTAGAAAGAGGCTGACAGTATGGGGATGTTTGAGTCTTTGGCAAGTCAATGGAACATAATCAGAGATGGCTTGAGAAGCAGTGGTTTACATCGTTCTTTGTCAGGAGATGTTCTTATATGGAAAGCGCCAAATGCAAGTGTTGAAGTCTGTGTTAAAGACATTTACATAAACTTGATTGGTTTAAATATAGCACACGCTAGCCCTAATTTTCCTTCAATTTTCTGGAAAACTGGATGTCCTCCCAATTTAACATAGTTCTCATGGTTGGTTTTCTATAATAAAAACTTGTCTTGGGAAAATCTAAAAAAAAAAGAAATTGGCATGGGCCGAGCTTTTGTTTAATGTGTGAATTAGCGGAGGAAAGCAACTATCATATGTTTTTCCAATGCCAGAAAACGCTACTATTATGGTATGAACTAGCAGTTTTATTAGGATTCCCTGTCGTGACTCATGCTTCCATGCAAGAAGCTTTCCACTGGTGGAGTGGGTAGAGAGATTCATGGAGACCAATAATTATCATAGTTCTTTGGTGTGCATGGAAGTGGAGAAATAACATAATTTTTAAAGCTAGGAAAGATCCTTTTATGGCTATGCTACAAAATGTTGTATCCATCTATGAACCCATGCCGGCTAAGAATCACAAAAGAAAAAATGTCAATCGAAACATGCAAGAAGATATTCACTCAGGGGTCCCAAGAGCATATTTTGATGGTGTTGCTCAACATAATTCCTGTGGCTGTGGGGTACATATCATAATGGACGAGAACCTTCAATATCTCATCTCATGGAATGGAGGAAAGGGCTCTAACTGCATGGCTGAGGCGATGGCTCTAGCGGGTCTTCTTACCTTCTGCATCTTCTTTGATATTCATTTTGTTTCAATCTATGGGGATTCCAAAATCATGGTCGATCACGTTATGGGAAAATGCCGTATCAGTTACCCACACCTTGCAGGTTGGATGGAAAGAATTATGTATTTATGGGGCAAAGTGAAAGGATGCTCCATTCAACACATCTATAGATCCCAAAACCAGCAAGCAGATTTCTTATAAAAGGAAGGGCTTCTATCTCAAACAGGTATGCTCTGTTTTTTGATCTTTTTGTTATATATCCCTGAATATGTATGGTGTATAAATGGTCGAACTATCTCGGCAACAAGTTTATAATCCAGATTATCATGTGTTGTACAAGAAGTCTTGTATTTGGTAAATTGTATGTCAGCTCCAAAGCTTTCATTCTGGATGTATATAGTATCCAGTTTTGTCTATTTTTAGTTTATGAGATTCTCTAGCTTTTAAAAGCTTATGATGTACTATCTGTCATCTTTATATTGTCTCAATATAATACACTTATGCTTTTTCGTTCTGAAAAAAACATATGGTGAGCATGTAAATTACATGTCATGAATGCATATATGATCATAGGAGTTTGAAACTTATCTGAGAATCACCAAGAAGGTCTAATTCCCTCTCATAGTGGCTGTAATAACACTTGTTAGCCCATGCATTCATTAACCATCAAATCTTGAACTAGTAATAACTAGAGCACATTACCAATCCATGCTTATAACCAGCATATAGCCATATTATTAACTATGACAGAGCAACCACCAAATCACCATAATAACAAGTACAAGTGCTCATAGATTACAATAGGAAAATAACTCTTATTACTTATGCAAAATCCAACCAAGTCAGGGATTTCAATGTACCACCCAACCATAGGTTGGTCTAAACCAAATCTTTCTTCTAGCCAATCACCCTCATGCCATATTCCAAGCATGAATGTGGGATCTCAAGACATAAACAACCAGGTGTTCTCTGAGATTAAACCACCTCCACCCTCAGGATACCGCGATCTTTCCAAAACCGATCAGGGGATCATGAAGCCTAAATAATCTTGGATGCCTCAGAGTTTCTTCACCATTACCTTGAGGAATTTTCCTATCTCCACCCACCTATCGAGGCATTCCTAGAGATTAAACCACATCCACCCCCAACCCTTGGGAATTTTCTTGAGACCATCTCACCCAGTTCCAAAACCTTCCGAAAATCAAAAGCTCAACAAAAAAGAATCCCATCACACCATCACTATCTAGGAAATGGAAAGGTAAGGTTGAAACCACTTTCAAACTAGGAACAACCCATGCCAATGAAAAAAAATGAAACAAATGAACAAATGCATGTATCACGCATTCACACCTCAGCTAGGAAATCACACATGCAACCTATTACATGCAAAATCTTCCCGCTAAAGCTGCTTGATCCAACCTTCCTTTCTTTTCCTTACTTTCATTGCTTGTCCTCTTCCCTCCTTTTCTTTCCTTGTCCTTCCTTTGCTTTCCTTTCTCCAATGCTAGAGTGCTTCAAGAATGCTGTAAGTTTGCAAGAGTATGAGAGAATATAAGATCACTCTAAAACTGAATTGACAAAAGTTGTGAAATTATCCTTAGAAGCCCTTTTATCATTGGGGCCTCTATTTTCTTCATTTTCCTCTATTTTCCTTCAATTTTCCTCCTCATGCAAATTATTGACCCTTCATCTCCCTTTTCTCTTATTTTCCTTTATTTTCATAAATAAATGCCAATTAATGCCTCTTTACCTTTGCCAATGCCTTTGCCAATTCCCTTAGCCCTAAAAACTAAAATGACACCCACTAGGATGTTTTGCCTAACATTCAACTTGGAATATGTGTCCCATGACCTTGGTCTTATTCTTTTGCCTTTATTATCCTTTATTACATGAAATTTTAACCCAGGGTTGTTACAAACTCCTCCCCCTTAGGGGAACACTATCCTCAGTGTTCTATGACAACTAGAAACCAAAACATGCTGCCCATGTAGCTTTATAAATTAGCTCAATGCAGTAATACAATAAAAAACTACTAAAAACGACGACAAACATGACAATCATAATGCTTATTGGAGCTTTATAACACAACTCATTGCGATATTTACAATGAAAACCATACATAGATATGCACATATACCAAAAAATAATTTGCCTTCATTAGAAAATAATGAAGGATACATAGCCTACATCTGATCAACCATCTCCCATGTAGCTTCATCGGGTCCAAAGTGCCTCCATTGCACGTTAACTTTCTCGATTGCTCTGTTCCCGAACATGAGTTGTTTCCACTACAATATGCACTGAGGTTTTGAATATAATTCTCCTTCTAGCTCCACCTTCAATACAAACCAGTCAATCACATGATCAACATCCTTCACATATATTTTAAGCAACAAAACACGGAAAACATCATGGAATTTCGCTATGACAGTAGTGCAAGTTTGTAGGCCACTGGTCCAATCCTCTCAAGAATCTCAAAAGGCCCGCAATATCGAGGTGCAAACTTGGCACATTATCTAATCCTCAAGGAGCTCTTCTTGGGCTTGATGTGCAAGTACACATGCTCCCTAACCTGAAACTCCATTGATACCTTGTGCTTGTATGCATAACTCTTCTTCCTATCCTGTGTTGCCTTTAGATTCTTCTTAGTAACCTACATTTCTTGTTCCATCTCTTCCAACATGTCTGGTCCAATCAATACCCTATTCAATGGATCACTCCAGCAAATGGGAGTATCACAATTCTACCCATAAAGTGCCTCAAACAGTCTCATCCTCAAGGACTCTTGATACCCATTATTGTACGTAAACTCTACTAGTGAAAGATACTCTTCCCACTTCTTCTATTGGTGCATAACATACATCCTCAACATATCCTCCATAATCTTTAACCCTCCTTTTATGTCCATTTGTCTGCAGATGATAGGTTGTACTAAAAGACAACTATGTCCCCAAAGCTACAAACAACTCCATTCAAAACCTGAAAGTGAACTTGGCATATCTGTCTAATATGATCTTCTTAGGAACACCATGTAATCTCATTATCTCCTTGATGAAGACCCGAGTAACCTTACTAGATGAATTAGTAGACTTCACTAGAACGAAGTGAGCAACCTTGGTCAACCTATCAACCAAAACCATGATGTAACGTGTTGTTTATATGTCCTTGGAAAACATGTGATGAAATCCATGGAAATGACCTCCCATTTCCAGTCTAGAATTGGAATCGGTTGCAATAAACCACATGGATGATTTCACTCTGCTTTTACTTGTTGACAATCTAAACAACTTGCAACCAATTCAACTACCTCTTTCTTTAGATTTGGCCAGTAGTAAAACTTCTTCACAATTTTCAAAGTCTTCTGATATCCCAAACAACCTAAATATGGATTGACATGAAATTCCCTCAAGATAAGCTTCTTGAGTTCAATGTTATTCGACACATAGATCTTGTCCCTAAATCTCATCAAACCATCTACCGTGAGATGATAATCCACATCCCGATCACATGTACTTTGTTGTTGTACCCTGTGCTTAAGTTGTTGTTACCTGTCATCTTGTTGCCCTACTTGCAAGATCCACTCCTGCAAATTCGCCCCATATGAACTAATATATGCAATGTGATTTACCTACACTCTTTTGCTAAGAGCATTTTCAACCTTGTTCTCCTTACCCTTAATGCACCTGATCTCAAAGTCAAACTCACTAAGCACAACCAACCATCTAGCTTAATTCTTGACATTCAAATTAGGTTGGTCAAACAAGCATCTCAGCCCACTATGATCATTCATCAAAACAAACCTTCTGCCAAGAAGATAGTGCCTCCACAACTTCAATGCATGAATTATCATTTCCAACTCAAGATCATGAGTCACATAATTCTGCTCGTGCTCATTCAGTTTCCTTGACTCATAGCATACCACTTGTCCCTCCTACATTAGGACTCCATCAAGTCCTCTCTTGCAACTATATACACACCACATACTCTTTATCTGGATCTAAAATATTTAGAACTAGATCATTTGTAAGCAACTGCTTCACCTACTCAAAACTAGTTGCACATTCTTCTGTCCATTCAAACTTCTTTCCTTTCCTCTGCAAGGATGTAATATGATAGGAAATCCATGAGAAGTTCCTAATGGACCTCCTATAATAACTTTCTAATCCCATGAATGATCTCATCTCATCCACATTCTAGGAGTTGCCCACTCCATGATAGCTTTAATATTTTTTGGGCCCACTATTATACCTTCTTTGGAAACAACATGTCCCAAGTAATGAACTTCATTCTAAAAGAAACTGCACTTGCTAAGCTTGGCATACAATTGATGCTCTCTCAACAATATTAACACCACTGCTAGGTGCTTTGCATGATCTTCCTCATTATTAGAATATATCAATATGTTATCATTGAATACTATCACAAACTTGTCTAGATAAGGACGTAACACACTATTCATAAAACACATGAAAGTAGCTAGAGTATTAGTTAAACCAAAAGGAACAACAAAAACTCATAAGTACTATACCTGGTATGGAATGCGGTTTTGTAGATGTCCCCTTCTTTCAAGTCAATCTTTGAGAAAACTATTGCTCCCTACAATTGATTAAACAAGTCATCAATCCACGACAAAACGATACATGTTCTTGATAGTCACCTTATTAAACTACCATTAATCAATGCACAACCTGAGAGTACCGTCCTTCTTCTTCACAAACAACATTGGAGCACCCCAAGGTGACACATTTGGCCTAATGTATCCCTTAGTAAGGATTTCCTTAAGCTGCAACTTTAATTCCACTAATTTCAGAGTGCTCATCTTGTAAGGTTCCCTTAATGTTGGTGCTGCTCTTGGTACCAACTCAATAGAAAATTCCACTTCCCTATGAGGCGGTAACCCTGAAATCTCTGTTGGAAATACATCCTGAAACTGTTTCAAAACATGATACCTCTTCAATACTTCAACACCATCAACATCTTTCCCTTTGTCACTAGAAACATGCACTGCAAATAATACACATCCTTTTCTGCAACTACACTTAGCTTGCATAGTTAACCATTCTCATCGATGTAGGCTTCTTCTTAACTTGCAATATTCTCTTCTTTCCATCATCATCCAAGCACTTGATAACCTTCTCATAACAATCCAATTTAGTCTTGTGAAGGTATAGTCAATCCATACCCAGAAGAATGATGTGTGATCCCAATGGAAGCATATTTAGATGTGATGATGTAAGCATACCATTAAGCTCAAATGCGCAAGCTCTTACCCAATGATGAACTCTTAGTACATGTATCCAACTGCACCAACCAAGACTCTACATGCACTTATGTTCTCAAACCACACTTATCCACCAAGTCAGGATTAACATAACTATAATTAGATCCAGGATCAATCAAAATGGAAATAAATCAATCACTAAGCTTTCCTTCCATCTCAATAATTAATGCCTAGTGATCTGCATGATTCTTATCAAATGTTGCATAGATTTGAGGAACACTCTGGACCACATCCCCTACTTTCTTCGCCTCCTGAGCACTGTATATTTGAGGTATGCCACCTTGATACAACGGAAAATAATTATTGCGATGATATTTTCCACAAATCTAACATGACGACAATTCTATGCCACTACCCTTATTCTGCTTCTCTCCAAGGTGAGATCCATATCCCTTCTCTGTTGTACTAAACTTCTTGTAAGGAGCAACATTTTATTTTTCACCTGCATCCTAAGGTCTTTCTCGCTTCGGTGGAAACTTTCCTTTAGTCTTGTCATTCCTTTTCCAATCTCTCTTAGGATCAAACTTATGCTTTGATTTCTCATAATAGTGCTTCAACTTTCCAATGATTTATTCCAGCGATGGAGGCTCATCATACTCAATCTGATCCTTGAATGCTAATCGAAATCCACTGATGAATCTCAGAAATTTTTTCTACTCATCCTTGAGTAAAGGCACATACCTCAACAACTCCAGAAACTTAGTCATGTACTCCTCATCTGTCATAGATCCCATCTTCAGTTTATAGAACTCCTTAGCCTTTTTGTCATAGTATCTCTCAGAAAAGTACTTCTTCCTGAAGAGTTTTTTGAACTCATGCCAACTTGACTCCTCTGATTGATGCCCCTTCCATGCTTCATATATTCCCACCAGATGTTCGCTTTCTCTTTGAGACTGAAAATAACTATCCCAACTTTCATGTTCTATGTATAATCATGCAGCTCAAAGAACTTCTTCATCCCAAGCAATGATGATTCCGCATCATTTGATTTATTCAACTCTCCATCAAATGTAAGAGGCTTGGCTTTCTTGAACTCATCCAGTAAATATCCCCTTTTGCTCCTCCTATAAGGATGATAATGATGATGACCATGATACCCGTCTGAACCAAAATTAGAATATAACCCATAACCACTACCTCTCATGTCAGGTGTATCTAAGAAGCTACCATATCTAACTATTTCATCCCTGTATGACCTGTGCCCTAATTTGGATCTGCTACCATATGCCCCATTAGTCCTTTCCTCCCACCCATAACTAATCTGTGGTTGTCCCTGTCTCTGCAAATCTAACAAACTTTGAAGGATGACTGCATTGACCTCTACTTGTTTTTCCTCAGCCCTGAAAAGCCTTTCCTATTACTGAATTATTTTGTCATTATCTGCCTTCCATCTTCTGATTTTTTCCTTTAAACTTCTCAAGGTATTTGCTATGTCAGAAGAGTACTCATCTCTTTGTTTCTGCTCTGACATATAAGGAGAGTCTTATGAACTGTAATCCACCATTCTCCTAGTCATCTCTGATCCTATTCTTCTTTCTGCAAACGTACAATGTCAGATAACAAATATAAACATAATCAACATACCTAAGTGAAGTTCAGGGGAGGCTATCCCATCTACAAAATCAATCCAGATTAGCATGATACATATATAAACATAATAATATCAATATGTCAACATCATGCATGGTAATACTAGATACATATAATGACCTCTTGAATGAAAACCATAACCATGACAATGCATGGATAACACAATTCATCTAGCCCATCTAGTCCAAGTATTTGAACTATGCTCTGATACCACCTTGTAACCACCCCCTCCCACATTTACCCAATTTCATTGGTCTACCAGGGTAAACATGAGATGAAGAGTTAGTATGACATGACCCAGCCTCCAAGCTTCAGTTATGGAAGTGGGGCCAACAACTGACAACTTACAGACATCCCTCAAGGCTTACAAGACACTCAAGCGCCAAAGAACCACCCCATGTGAGCAAACCATGAGTTGAATAGCTTTTTCACTGACCTGGGCCCACAACCGCATGCATAACAAGGAAAGGGTGCGGTTAAATCCCTCCAAGCACACACACAAGCCTCCTTCCTTGTGGTTATAGCCCAAAATCTTCAGTTCAGAGGGTGTGGTCTTGAGATCTGAGCCACCTTTCTAGGCCAGCCTCCAAACCACTGCCTAGAACTACCTGTAACTACTAAGAGTGATAAATGATATAATGAAAATTCTATTCATACAAAACTTGAACAATAACTTGACCTAGCCAGCCCTAACCATGATAGTCATTTCGTCAAACATATGGTGAACATGTAAGCTATAGGTCATGAATGCATATATGATCATACAAGTTTGAAACTTATTTGAGAATCACTAAGAAGGTCTAAATCCCTCTCATGATAGTTGCAATAACACTTGTTATCCCATGCATTCATTAAACATAAAATACTTATCAAATCATGAACAAGTCATAGCTAGATCACGTTACCAATCCATGTTTATAACCAACATATAACCAAATTATTAACCATGGCAGAACAACCATTAAATCAACATAATAACAAGTACCAATGTTCATATATTACGATAGGAAAATAACTCTTATTAACTTATGCAAAAGCCAACCAAGTTAGGGACTTCCATGTACCAGCCGATCATAGATTGGGTTGAACCAAATATTTCTTTCAGCCAATCACCCCTGTGCCATATTCCAAGCATGAATGTGGGATCTCAATACATAAACAACCAATAATTCCTAGAGATTAAACTACCTCCACCCTTAGGCTACCGCGATCTTGCCAAAACTGGTCAAGAGATCACGAAGCCAAAATAAGCTTGGATGTCTCAGAGTTTCTTCACCATTACCTTGAGGAATTTTCCTGTCTCCACCCACTTGTCGAGGCCTTCCTCCAACCCCAACCCTTGGGAATTTTCCTGAGACCACCTCACCCGGTTCCAAGACCTTTCGACAATCCAAAGCTCAACATAAAAGAATCCCATCACACCATGGCTATCTAGGAAATGGAAAGGCAAGGCTAAAACCATTGTCAAACTAGACAAAACCCATGCCAATGACAACAAATGAACCAAATGAACAAATGCATGTACCATGCATTCACACCTCAGCTAGGAAATCACACATGCAACATGTTACCTGCAAAATCTTCTTACTAAAGCTATTTGATCCAACCTTCCTTGCTTTTCCTTGCTGTCCTTACTCGTCCTCTTCCTTCCTTTACTTTCCTTGTCCTTCCTTTGCTTTCCTTTCTCCAATGCTATAGTGCTCCAAGAATTCTCTAAGTCTGCAAGAGTATGAGAGAATAGAAGATCACTTCAAAACTGAACTAACAAAAGCCGTGAACTGATTCTCATAAGCCTTTTTATCATTGATGCCTCTATTTTTTTTCATTTTCCTCTATTTTCCTTCAATTTTCCTCCTCATGCAAATCTGTGACCCTTCATCTGCCTTTTCCCCTATTTTCCTTTATTTTCATAAATAAATGCCAATTAATGTCTCTTTACCTTTTCCAATGCCTTTTCCAATTTCCTTAGTCGTAAATAAATTGAAATGACACCACTAGGATGTTTCACCCAACAATGATATTGGAATATGTGTCCCATGACCTTGGTCTTATTCTTTTGCCTTTATTATCTTTTATTACATGAACTTTTAACCCGGTGTTGTTACATGGAATTTGAGTTTAACTAGTAGCTAATTATGAAGGTGGATAGTAGATATGATAATAAAAAATGTTTATAATACATTTAAGTATGTGGTGTTTTCCAATGCCAAAAAATCATTTCATGAGATACATTTTTGTAATAAATAAATATCGAACCCTTCTTGTAACCAATGCTTATTTAAATATTTAAGTCGTACAAATCTAACTTCTATACTTGTGAAACAAAAAATTTAATGCACTTAATAATGTAATCATATTGAAAATAAATAGTAAACCCTTCTTGTAACCAATGATTCCTTAAAAATAAAATAAATTTAAGTGTTTATGACTACTTTAATTAAAATGAGAAAGATCTATATATGTTTTAAAATAACTTTCAGACTTGCACATGAAGTCAACCCCTAGAGAACATCTCAATTACTTGGACATGAACATCTCAATTACTCTTGCAAATGGGTACGTTCCATGGATTCCATCATCCTTTAACACTTTTATTATTGGTTTTACTTTATTTGTTTTGTGGGTGATGAATATCAAAATAATCATGTCATCTCCAATGTTGGCCATCACTAGCTTTCATGCAAATTTAAATACTCAATGAGCAAATTAATATATTTTTCAATAAGATGTGGACCCAATCCTAGGATTCAACCCTTTCCATAACAAATTATCTTGAATGTATTTTTTTCTATCACACACCATTCTTTTCTAGGTTTCTTGTTGTCAAAATTGCATTAATACCTATAGTCATTGCCTTTGTTGGATTAAGAATCTCTTGAAGCACACTTGTTGGTCGATGGCATTCAAGAACAATAATTAAGGCATGACATTGAAAATACAAGGATGATTGTGTAGTTCAATCTCTGTACAGGAAATAGAGGCCAATTCAAAACCCCTATGATGGCACAATCTAAAATTTTGAAGACATGACCTGCACTACCAAGAGGAGATGAAAACAACAAGCATGTGATAATGGTGACTAGATTGCTAGACAAGTAAAATTCACAATTGCATCACGTAAGATATGACAAGTGGAGTGTTAATTAACACATGTTTCAATGTATGATTTTCTATATAGAGAAAAGAGTTTGCAATTTTTAATTAGTTTAAAATGGCGACATGTAAATTCCTCACAATAAAATGCCTTTCAAGATAATTAATCATTGCAGTTTGGTTTAAATATCATAGTTTGAAGTCAAAGATTAAATGCACTTTTTTCATCTTTAAAAAAAAATCCATAAATTTGTAATTGTGTTATATATTTTTTAAAATCCATAATTTTCATAATTTAATATAGTTTTTTTAAACATGTGAAGCTAATTAAAAATGATCTACAAACATGATTTACACTTGACCACTCCTTGCGTAGTCTAATTCAATAGTGTGTTAATATGTTGTATCATTTACAAAATGTATAGGAGTTAGAAAATGTAATAACTTTAACCACACACCATATATGTCTCATGTACTCCTATCAAAGTGAGATTATTATGATTTTTGGACCCCTCTACATGTCTCAAAATTATGTGGAAAATCCGATTGAAGGTGCGTAAATTTTGGTCTTATCACTATTTGAAAGTTATAGAACACAAAATAGTAATATTATAGGGAATGCTGACCAATCACTCTCAGTTTAAATCTTGGAGCATTCAAACTTGAGAGGCATTATTGGACAACAATTGGTGGGTGTGCTTTGTAAAAGTAAATATAAGGTCATTAATGTCAAGTGTATTTAGTGTTTTGTTGAAACACTGATGAGAACTTTCTATTATGCTTAGGTTTATGGGTTAATTATGTTTGATATCCAAGTTCATGTGCATGAGATGGGGTTTGTGGAAAAGTTCAAAACTTATGTTTTTAGGTGTTTTACATAGGAGGAGATGTGGTTTGAGTAACCTATATGAGAATTTTTTAGCCCTTTGTAAAAATATTTATTAAGAAAATTATTATCTTGGAGATGTGAGCTAGAGTCTCATTGAATACATAAAGAATTTAAGATCCAAGTCAATGTGGGGACTTGCATTAATTAATGGATATTGATCTTTGTTGATAAGTAGTTGGAAAATGGTTGTACTCTAGCTTATTATGATTTGCATAAAGAGTCAATCTTGCACTTCGTAATTTTCCTCCATGGAGGTGCCTGGAGTAGAGGGATGATGTCTCCCTTTAACGCTCTAAAACTTTATCCTTATACTGGGGTTGTCAAAGGGGAAATTTTTGACTCTTCGCTCTTTCGAAGAAGTAGTCCAAAACATAATTCCTCTCCTTTGATAACGATGATTCAATGGTTAGGGGACTTCATTATGAAGACAGAGAAATGCACCATTTTGAAAGATATTCAATCGAAGGAAATAAACAAGTTCATCAACCATGACAAGAAAAAAGCTATTATGCGAGATTCAATGGGGTTTAGCCATCATTTGCAATGTCAAATAGATGGACTCTAACTAGACGACAACATGCATGGTAAGTCTTAACTCTAAAGTTTCTTTATCATACAATTTAACAAGCTAAAAGACTAAGAAAAATCATTAAAGAAGGACCATGGTTCTAACACTAAGATAATAGTTTTGAATTTCAATACAACTTCAATATCCATCTCCCTAATCGTAATTTGAGCAACACTCTTTAATCTCCACCACACAAGAATTAAAGTTTCATAGTAAAAATTCTTAAAATAAATCTAAATAAAAAGAAAAGAAAAACGTTTCTTTTAATGCTAAAATCTATATCACCGCTTTAATTTAAATAAAATCTATAAAACAAAATCATTACAAAATACAAAAATTCTATAACCCTAGATACTAAATACTAATTATAAAAATATATTTTTAGAGATAATTTAAAAAAACAAAAAAGAAAACAAAAATAATAATCATACTCCAAAATAAAAGTTCAGAAAAAAAACACAACAAATTCTAAAGCAAATTGCTATTAAAAAAACAAAAACAAAAATTGCTATTTAAAAGGAAAATAAAAACAAAAGAAAAAGAACCATATGTAAAGACATCTAAACCTTTAACTTTCATAAAATAATGACCAAGAAAGATAAACTCATTCCCAAAAAGAAAGATAAAGTACGAATTAAATCAATCGAATCAAAAAAGTAAACTAAAATCTTTAAGTTAAGTGACCAAATGCTAAGTAATAAAGTCACCAAATCTTTAAGTTAAGTGAACAAATGATAACTAGTAAATTCACCAAATCTTAAATAAAGTGATTTACAAGTACAATCCAACCAATAATGAACCTTGTATACATAAAAAAAAGAAGAAGTCAACAATAAATTTGACAGGGAGACAACTATAAATGTATATATTTCTTACGAAAATGAAAGGTATGAAAATGACAGATGCTCGAAATAGACACTTTACCGTAATCATTGTTTTAAGTCTTAAAGATATGGCCATCAAACATCTTTGAGAACATCATTTTTTGTTACACAATTCCCTCCTAATCATTATAACTTGTACATAATCTCAAACATTTTTTCCCTTTTGAGTAATTTTGTGGCCAAAGATGATTGAATTTTGTTTTTTTTGTTGGTGGGTTATTGTACATTATTGTATATTTATGTTTCATTTTTTTTATTACATTTTTTATATTTAAAGTTTTTGGTTTGCTTTTTGTTTTAATCATCACATTCTATTAAATAAAAAAAGTCATTAGTTACATGTATCAAATGCATTTAACCATTTTCCCAAAGGATCAAATAAGTAAAAGAACAAGCTACATAAAACAATTTTGAAATCAACATTTACCCAAATAAATTGAGTTGTTTTTTTTTTTTGTTTTTTTTTTTGTTTTGTTTTTTTGTTTTTTTTAACGAAACTTGAAAGTTTGGATTTACAATACTATTGTCTTTTCTTCTCTTCTAGATTTTGAGAGTATTTCTTTATATGAGTTTGGAACTCTTCAATGTATGTGTTCGTTTTGTTTCGCCTATTCTTTGACTGTTGCATGTTTCCTCTTCTTGTTTTTCTAGAGCCTGGATCACTGCTAACTCAATGCCTTTTTTGACTTGTCTTTCGGGATCATTTTTCTTCTTTTCACCCTCCTTTGCTTGGGTATCTTGTTGATTCTAATATTTCGTTGTTTGATGATTCTAACATCCATTTCTTCGTCTTCATCATATGTAAGATGCATATCAGAAAACTGCCACCCCTTTGACTTTTGGGATATTTTCTTTGTCATTTCTTTTGTTTATGGGCATGTATTCTGCAAATGCTCTGTCTGAAGACAAATACAACATCTGAAAGTCCTATTTTCAAAATCTAATAATTGGGTCCACTTAAAATTTTTATGAACCAAAGGGATGTGATCTGGTAGACCTTTACTAAGGTTTATTTCTAGGCATATCTTGACAAATGTAAAAATGTCTTTTGCCATTCTTTCTTGATCTATCTTCAGAAACCTCCCCAAAGTGTTTCCAATACATTCTAAAACATAGTGATGCCATAAAGGAAGAGGGAGGTTGTGAAGTCTCATCCACATAGACATCTTCGTAATCACCATTGTTGAAGCATCAAAAGATGGAAACCATGGGGTTAAGAAGAGGCCTGTCCTTCCCCAAAGCCACGGTCCCTCATTTAAAAAAAATCCAGATCTTATCTCGATTATCAAATTGTACTGCAAAAACCCCTTTGAACATAAGTAAATATCACAATTTTTGGTCCAATTTGTGAAGACTTATTGATGCATTTCTCCAAACTTGGGCCAAAAACCAATTAATCTATAGATAATAGCTCTAACTTGGAGGACTGTGAAAATGCCACTTACTTGAGATAAATTTACTAATAGATCTGGTGCTTTTTCCATCTATTCAGCAAGGTAAGGACCAGGAATGTTGATGTTTGGATCAAATTTGTTTTGTGACTCCACATGTTTCTTCACTACATCCTTAAAAGAAAATGGTCCCTTAGGGTTACTGGATCTAGGCAAACCTCGTCTTAGCTGCAAATTGATGATAATAAAGGAGTTTCGTTCAATGTTGTAGTCTTGTAATATAAATTCATCTTGCAAATATCTACCCACATAAATCATATTTTGAAATTCCATCGGAATACACATTCTATTTTGGATCTTTTTCTTTAGATAAAGCACCAAAATCATAACACAGACCCTTATGAGGATCAATCTCCCATCTGGGGTTTTTGCAAAAATTTGAAAAGAACCCCCACTTCTAGAATCTGATTGAAGAACCTCACAACCAAACGAGTTAATCTGGTGTTGGAGAAAAATGGATCTGATAGCCTCATAGCTAAAATTTGCAACCTCTAGATCTATATTTGATTTCCGGAGAAAATGCCTTTGCATAGAATCAATGATGAAGCAATAAAACCCATATATAAGCGATGTCCTATACCAGTCAACAACCATATTGGTGCTTGCGTACTCTAATCTATACAGATCATCCTCACCAAAACTATCGTGGATTCCCAGGATATACTTAAAACGAACAAAGGTGGCATTAAAAGCCTTGCGTGGAAAGAAAATATCCATGAAATCCTGCATATCCATCAATTATATTTAAAGTTTTTGTAGTGTAATATATTAAAAATTTAGTTAATTTTAATTATGTTTTACAATTTTGTATTATGGTTTATATAGAGTAATATATTTTGTATTGTGTGTTAATTGTGTAGGGTATATAGAAGTTCAAGTGGCGTTTGTATGGAAATTTATTTGGGCTCTTTCATGCGTATAGAAATTCGTTATACAAAAGGTAGGAAAATAACATCCATGGCTAGACTACACCATTTAAAACTCAACAAAAGGTTTGAGGTGGTGATTTCTCCACCATCATGCAACAATATGAGTTTAGGAGGGAACCTCGATTTTATGGCTTTGCAAGGCTCGAGGGCAAAGAGGAGTCCGTCAGACTCAGGGTTTTGGGTTTTATCTCTAGGATCCTTTCATCTGATGCTATGGTATGTACCTCCTTTATACCATTGCTATAGTGTTTGGCTTTCTTTATCTTGGTTTGTTAGATCAAGTTATGGTCACAAAACCCCAAACACTCCCTTGATAGGGAACGCTGTTGCAAGGGGTAAGGTTTATCTGATGGTTTCTTGCATTAAGGTACTAGTCATCTCTACCACCCTAGCTCCATACCTCCTATCCCTATCTCAATACTAATAATCTAATCCCAACTTCTGTATCATATTTCCATTGCAAATTGTTAACAATGAAGAGAGCTAGTAAAGGTGATTGTCATAAATATAGTAAGCAAGGCCTAACTCACAACTCCAATTCCACTACCAAAAACCATTCCTCTTGGAAAATTCCCTATCACTCATGCACAATCAAAGTCCATAAAATCTCGGGGAACTACCAATGTTAGTTCTACAATGACACCAACACCAAGGTGGAATCCATGGAGCAAGTAATCAAGCAGAAGAGAAGGAAGTTATCCAATGCTTAATTGGAGACATAATTTAAGGAGCGGGTGTTAGACACAAGTTTCCTTAGGTCTAAAGATACCAAAGTCTTCAATCTCATTGAACTCTAGTGGATAAAAAAGGCCCTCATCACTTGAGTGGTGGAGGAAAGAGGACACCACCAACAAGCCATTTTATAGAAATTGAACCTCTCGCACAAGAAATATGAATTTTTTTACAAATAGGTCAT
>APFE030766156.1:106566-133380 GCA_000404065.3 Pinus taeda
AATAAACACTTATGAGTATTTTATTAAAAAAGAAAACTAGGATCCAATCCATAACCTTTGCATTTCTTCAAAATACTCAATATTTCTTATGGGTTTGGAATAGAGCATGATGGCTCAATCCAAACCATTAAGCAAGAACTATGTAGTACAAAAGTTTTATTCCCTTTCCATTTAAATATTTTCCAAAATACTCCCAAGATCAAAATATATTTTCATTCTATCATTGCTTATTGTTTTGACTTTGGCTGGCTTCTTGTTTTCCTTGGTGAGATGTTTTTTCCATTTTTCCCAACTTGGATCCAGCCCTTGTTTTCTAATGGACCTGTGTAGTTTCTCTTTTGAGAGTGGTTTTTGCTATCTTCATCAATTTTTCCATATGCCTAATCAACACAAGGTATTTCATTTTTGGTCTTGTATCCTGAGAACTCAATGGGGGAAGAATTCTTAAGGGTTTGCTGGGTTTGTTCCTCCCCCCCGCCTTTTTTAAATTCTAGGGATCCTCTTTGACATGTTCCTGGTTGTCTTTTGATTCATTTGGAAAATACTCTTTGGTTTCTTCCAAAATTTCTTTTGCTTCTTCCATGTCTTGGATCTCTTCTTCCTTGTGAACAATGTAGGGTTTTGCATGGGCACATTGCCGCCATTTAGGCCTTTGGATACATTTTTAAACTCTATTATTTTGCATTTGCTTGAGACAATTCTTGATTACATGCCCTGTTTCATAACATGCTCAACAACGAAATGAAACATTTTCATAATCAAGCTTCTAAAAACATATATAATCTGGAGCCATAAGATTGATCTCAGTAGGGAAACCCTTAACAAAATCCATCTCCACATATAGTCAAGCATAAATGGTTTTAGGGAAATTCTCAGTTTATGGGCTACGAGTATAACGTTTTCCTATTGCATTTCCAATAGTAACAAACATAGATAAACTCCAAAGATTCAGGCAAGGTTCAGAAGCCTTACCCAAACTAGCACCGAGGAGATTGTTGTTGTAACCAAATCAAAATAAGGAGACCATGGCCACATAAAGAAACCAACACTACCCTAGAACTAGGGCCGAAAATCCCAAATGACCTTCTTATCCCCGATATCTTCAAAGTCAACAGGTAAATAATCTTGAGCCATAGGGTAAATATGTAGATCTTGAGACAACAAGGGTTTCCATGTACTAGAAATCCACTTGTGAAGATCAATCAATTGTGACCAAAATCCATTAAATCTACAGACCAAACCTAGACTGAAAAATATTTTGCACTGCTCTGACTTCATCTCCAAAGGGACATTAAAAGCAGGAGCTTCATGAACTATCATAAGAGGAGCTACAAATTTCAGCACAGTACTGTAAGAAACCCTAGCTTGATCTGCATGAGAAGAATAAATTACATAACCAATTGTCATTTCTTCAAGAGATACTTGTCTTCTTCACTGAATTGCAGTTATTCACCATAGCAGGACGTAAGAATCACATAATAGGGCAAAGAGATCCACACAAAACGACTAACTAGGAAACCTTAGATGTCACGGGGGTCTCTTTTTGTAGCTCCATCGTTGTAGTCCATCAACATTTCCTTTTTGAAATGTTTATTTTTTCAATTTTGTCTATAAAATTATTTTTAATTTTTACTTTCAATAGTGGTTTTAATGATTTTTTCAAAATTTCCAATGCTATAAAATAAAAATATGAAAATTGGCATTTTTAATAATATTTTAGATACCATATATTATTTACACTTTGAAGTTAATGTTTTTCATTTAATCATGTATCATTAATTAATTTAGGATGCCATACTTTTTATATATAGTGTAAAATATTAATATTAACACTTTTTACCTTTAATACAAGAGGAATTGCTATAATTTAATAGCATTACTTTTAAATACTAATCCAAAAAGATATACATTTCAAATTTCAAATATAGATATACTAAAAAAACATGTATGCATTTCAAAACATTTTACTCAAAATGACATGTCAAATAAAGCATTTCTATGCATATACTCGAAAGAAAAAGATGATTTTTTTTAATATTATTATAGATTTCGTATCAAAATATGACAATATTTATAGTTATTTTCTCTAAAATAATAATTCAAATAAAAATAAAAATAAAAATATTGCAACAAAAAGATTCACCATAAAATAGCAATAGGTTATGTATTCATACAAAACATTATAACTATAACTTCAATAATTTGCAAAATTGATCATGCTTTTCAAAAGCATCTTAAAACTAATTAACAATGTTATACATGCCAAATTCATCATTCTTAGGAGCAACACCATCATCATTTTGTGTTTCCAATGAGTCAATTTTCTTTTTTATTAGATCTTTGACGTCCCCAAGTTCTTGAAAGTGATCCTTTCTAACCAATCCTTGTAATGGTGGTTGAGGTTCTTTTGACATTTTTGACACACATGATTCACTAAATCTCATTTTTCCAAACGAAATTCTTACGTTTGATATGGAAGAATTTTAATAGCATTAATTATTTGTTGAATAAAATTGCATTGTAGTGTATCATTTTCAATGGCTAAGTAATTTCCTCCTTGTAAGCTACATGTTATTGTTGTACCTAATCATCAAATATAAAATAAATAATTAAGTAAAATAATATAAATGCACATAAATTGATTTCGTATATGTTATAAAATAAATCTTACCTAAGCATAATAAAAAATCCAAAACCCATGTGCTCATGTTGAGGAATCCATAGAGATACTGAAATACATGATGGAAAAGAAAAAAACCTTGCCAACAAGCTCTTCAAGTATCAAGCAAGGCGATGAAGAGGATACGCCTGAACATTTGACAACGAGGCAAATCAGTCATATAAACATAATTTGAAGATGTTTTGTAATGTTGTTTCCTAGTGTTTCAGTTTGTAAGGATTTATTTCTGTTTAACTTTTACCTAAAAGCCTAGAAGGCAGGAGCAAGGAGGATTTTGTAACTGTAACTCCTACTCTCCTCGCATCTCATGGCAACTCACTATGTACGTAGGGGAACAACTTTCTCCACTTTTTTTGAAATATAATATAGCAACAGATGATGTTAAAAAAAAATAATCCAAAACCCATTCTCTTTCACTTGAAAATGCATTTATAAGATAATTAATTGGTGCTTGTAACTTTTGATAAATGTCTACAATCTCTCCTCTCAAATTATTTTACTCATATGTTAGCTTTCTTTCCATGACATTATAAACCGATAGTTGATTGATTATGTTTTCATCCATATTTTCCATGGATAACAATAGAATGCAAGCTCCCAATTTCAATTGTGAATGGATCAATGTTAGAGCTATGAGTATTATGTTTTGCCTCTAATATAAACTAGTAAAAATTAAATTAACTTGTAACTTAATAAAATTTAGTTTTAATCTTAATCACTAAATATACAATTTAGATGTCTTGCGAACAAAGTTGTTTGATTTCAATTTGCCTTTAAGGCTTATAGTACTAATCTTGATGGTTTGTCTAGATGAAAAACCATAGATGTCCAAATTAGTGATATTGTCACTTCCATAAATCCCTTAACCATTTTATAAGAACTTGATATAACACTCACTATCATCCATCTCCAAGATAAAAAGGAATAAAAATTACCATTACATGATACGAGACTAGCCCACAAGTCTACTCACTTAAGAGTTTACAAGGCTTCATATTCATAGACATGAAGCCATTACAATAATGTTCATCATGCCATTAGTAAGAATTTGAACATGGGTGGGGAAGATAACAACCATTCCACCCAACCACCCTAGACAATCCCAATCGACATATATGCATTCCGCCAAACTACCCTAGATAACCCCAATTGACACACACACACATGAATGAGAGATATTTTCAGTATTTTTGTGTTGAGAAGTGCTATGTAGGGTGTAGTCTGTCATAGATGAAATAGTCTTTTTAATTAGAAACCGACAATACAATTTCAAGCAAGATTGTGATTTTTTGTTGTTTAAAATACATTATTGAATGCATAAGCAGAGCACTCGATTAAACAACTTAAACTTTAGTTTCTAAAAATCTTTGCTGGATTTTTGTTAAAATTAACTAGAAAGAATGCTTAGAAAAATGTCATTTCGTCTATAAGTTAGACTATGCCTACTCTATAGTTGAGTATGAAGTATATGTTGTTGTCTCTGTAAATGAGTGTAAACATGTAAATTTCTGCTCAATACGGAAGAGATGTAGTGTCCTAAAGCATTAAATAATAAAATAATAATAACAAAACATGGTGTCCCCTAAATTAAGAAAGCAGTAAAATGTTAAAAGTAATAAAAATAATAAATCAATTCAATTTGTTATATTGTAATTTTGTTTTTATTAATAACATTACAAACAAGAAAAAATCATAATATACACATGACATTAAAATAAATTTAAATAATAATTCATATTTAAGCATGAATTTTCTCAACATAAATTAATAAGCATTAAAACTTATAAATTCAATTTATAAACTTATAATTAAAGATACAAATATTTCTAATTAAAGGAATGTGAAAAATAAAAATATAAATAGTAACTATAAATTAATTTAATTTATATTTAGATTAAAATAATAATTCTATTAATAATCATTATAATGATTCATATTAGTATCATTATATATAATCTTATATTTATTTAACTAATAAGCATACTAAATCCAAATATCTGTCTCTTATATATATATATAAAAAATAAATTTAAAAAGTTTATAACACATGCAAGAAAAATGCGACATATACATGCAATTAATGTATTATCAGATTTTAATAAAATTAAAAATAAGAATATTTCTATATATACAAATGTGAAATTTATATAAATGTAAATAATATTATTAAGAACCAACAAAGATCCATCTTAACTCTGGATCTACCAGGGGTTGAGAGAAATCAAATCACTCATGGTTCAAATCTTTTCTCAAGTTTCGCACTCAATTTTTTTTTTACATCTTGATAAATTTGTTCCCTCTGAGCGCTTGGTAAATCTGAACTAGTTAAGATGGATCTACGTTGGTTATTTAGATTTTTTTATAAAAAATTATACTCTCTCTCTCTCTCTCTCTCTCTCTCTCTCTTACACACACACACACACATGTGTGCGTATCCATATAAACTAAATGGTTGGTAAATGTCAATAAGCCTCAAAACATTTACCTCATGATACATTTCACATTGCCATTTTTTTATAGAATTATTATTATTATTATTATTTCAAGGACTTCCCCATTGCTTATGGTTCCAAAATCAAAAGGAAACCTAACACTTATGGACACAACCTTTTTTTAATTAAATTTGAATAGAAAAAATGAAATAACAACTTTTGAGATAAATCTCAACACTTAGTCACTAAAAATATTTAGTGGAATTTAAATCCCTACCATCTATTAAATAATTATTGATAACTAGTCCGCGTGGCATAGAATAGATGGTGACCGGGTGTTTTATTATGACACTCCATGGTGAAAAGCTCACTGGTTCAAAAACTTGCGGAAAATCTAGCCATGCTAAGGGATGGTGTAGCTTAGGATAGGTGCAATATCCAGGTAATTTTGAGGGCTTATCTGCCCCTGGGATGGGACTACTCAAGCCACAGGTTAGGCATTCCAGTCATCTTATTTTCACATAACAAATAATTTTATTATTATTGAAATTAATTTAAATTTCTTGAAAATTTATTGTGTAATAGACATGCTTATTTGTATACTAATTTTTTAGCCATAACCAATTTTTCTTATTAAGAAATATATTCATAGGATCCAACTTTACATTAGAGATACAAAAAGTAAAAGTTTAGGCTATAAATATATTTAGAAAGCTTGATATCATAACATGATTTTAACAAAGACTTCCCTACTATAAATTTTAGTTGTGTAAATTCTCCACTACAACCCTGATATCAAATAAAAGTTAACTTCCACATAGTGCTAAATATGAATATTTTGGTATTCTTCCACTTAGACATTCACTTCTTCCTTAAAGGAGTTGTACACCTAAATAAGCATAACTTCCTCAACAACATGAAAACACCAACACACATCTCCATGTGTCATGATACTATGGAATTAGTAGGTGACACACCCTCTCATTTATAGCAGGGGTATCAATTTCTAATGATGTTTCCTTGTTTCCTAATTGTTTTGTTATGGAGTTTTTATGCCAAAAAACATGGAACAATATAAACTCGTTCAAAGTTTTCAAATGGGATCAAAACCATTTAGTTAAGATGTTGAGCTTGAAATCTATTGGAGTGTAACCAAGATGAAGGTGTTGAATTATAATCTTAGAGTCCCTTAATATGATCAAATTACAAATATTGAGCTAGATGAATTGGAGAAACCCTTGAAATAGAGCATAAGCCTCTTCTTAGTTGTTGGTGGATGAGACTCCATGAAAATATAGCTCAACTTGTCCATCAGGGCACATCAACTACTCCCCCCCCCAACCAACAATTGCCACTATATATATATATAATTATTCTTGGAGTCCCTTGATATGATCAAAATACAAAGATTGAACTAGATGGATTAGAGTGGCCCTTGAAATAGAGTATAACCCTGTGTTTGGTAGTTTGTGCCTAAGAATCCATGAAAAGTGTAGTTCAACTTGTCCACAAGGGGATGTTAGCTCCCTCAAACCCACTCCCGCCACTCCCACACACACACACAAACTCCCTCCAACCTACAATTGCCACCCCGATATATATATATATATATATATCAACTTGTCCACAAGGGGATGTTAGCTCCCTCAAACCCACTCTCGCCACTCCCCCCCACACACACACAAACTCCCTCCAATATATACACACACACATATATAGGGTGGTGGGTGTGGGTTGGAGGGAGGTAATGTGCCCTTATGGACAAGTTGAGTGACATGTGTGGATAGGAGGAGAGTTAATGTTCTTTGATGAAGAAGTTTAACTACCGTTTTCATAGTGTGTGTACTTTTATTATCACCACGAGATATATATATATATATATATATCAACTTGTCCACAAGGGGATGTTAGCTCCCTCAAACCCACTCTCGCCACTCCCCCCCACACACACACAAACTCCCTCCAATATATACACACACACATATATAGGGTGGTGGGTGTGGGTTGGAGGGAGGTAATGTGCCCTTATGGACAAGTTGAGTGACATGTGTGTATAAGAGAAGAGTTAATGTTCTTTGATGAAGAAGTTTAACTATCCTTTTCATAGTATGTGTACTTTTATTATATTAAATAAATTTAAGAAAATTAATATGAAATGAATAAGAGGAAAATAATTTATAATGAAAATTTCAAGTTAAAAAAATTAAAATATAATTCTATTTTCACTACAACATGGAATAAATTTCGACAAAATAGTTTGACAGTGCAATTTAAATTGGTTGCACTATAAAAAATTACAAGAATAATATTGATTTTTTTTGGTATTAAAAAAAATCCACGACATTTGTTGGATATCCATTGACAATTGAATGTTCACTAAATATCCAATGAGCTTTGGGGACTTAAAAAACATAGGAACCTTGCGAGGTCAAAAATCCCTATTTAATCATAATGTGTGCTGCAACATGAGCAACCAGACATGATATCAGCCAGGAAATTACTTCTAATTTTTCGGCATCTGATATCACGTGTATTTTCGTCACTGGTTACAATGTGTATAAGGTTTCTTCTAGCTAAAGGCCATGATTTTAGTTGGGATTTTAAAGGATGCTATCATACATGCCTTTTCTAGTAATAGTAGATGTGTATTTGATGCATTTTAGTGGAGATTTTAGCATAATTTCTTTAACACAAAAATTCCTAAAGATTCTCATAAAGAAGTACAAACGCTTTATGTTGTGTAGCGAATACGCTTTATGTACAAACGCTTTATGTTGTGTAGCGAATACGCTTTATGTTTGTTTACGGTGAAAACAAATTGGGAATATTTATGTGTTATGCCATCTTATCTAATTTTTATTACTAGGTTTGTAGGCTTTGTAAACATTCTTGAGTTGTTGGAGAAGGTCAATGCCATCTGGGCAGAGATGGGTCAATTTAAAAATGCAATAAATTTTAACCTTGTTACATATCCCCTGGAAAGAACAACAATCTTAATTTATTTTCTTATTTATTTTTGGTCCATCTCGTTTGTGCATAATATTTGGGACAAACTATAATGATTGGCTCTAAGGTGTAATTTCTTTCTAAGGGTGATGGAGATCAAACATCTAGCCTGAAATTGATAACAAGTATGTTGGGATTTATGAACTTTAATTTTTGGAAACTATTTTCATCATATTTGGTTCTACGACACTATCTTTCCTTAGCAACAAGTGGTTAAACAACAAGAGCTTACTATAACCAATTTATGCCTCTTCTCTTAAAGTATAGCCATAAATTCACCTTAAGCTATAGTATGTTAGATGCACAACTAAATCCAACATAACCAGGATTACCCAACAATAGACAATATCCAACCATGGCCTTAAAACATCCCAACAATACTTAGCCAATATTTCAATACTTAGCTGACACGAAACAAGCAATGATCATAACCTTCATCCAAACAAAGCAACAACAGTACACACGTATAACTAACATTAAAGGATGATGCATTAACATTATTTATATGAAGAATGTTACAACGTATAATAAAGGAGCATGAACAACTACCTATGACTCATTTACAAACTACAATTACATAAGGCACACCTATCTACAAGAACTATCAAGCAAATACCTAAAGAAACTATTGGCCTACATTATATAGATCATGTCTTCTCATTCTTCTTACTCACCCAATGCAATTTTCCTTACTAACATAGCTACCAAGTTAGCAAGAACTTTATTAAGTTATTTTTTTTCAAAGGTCACATTTAGTGGTAATTTTTATCCCCATTTTGAAAAGTGGTGCTATTAGTAGCCCCACTTCTTTTTTTTTTTTGGGGGGGGGGGGGCAAGGGGGTGAGGGTGGGGTGCAATTTTTTAATAATTAGATCTTATTAACTATAAAGTGTCAACGCTTTATATTTTTTTATTTTTTATTATAATGAAACTCTTATGAGTATTTTATTAAAAAAGAAAACTAGGATCCAACTCAGAACCGTTACATTTCTTCAGAATTGTCAATATTTCTTATGGGTTTGGAATTGAGCATGATGGCTCAATCCAAACCGTCAAGTGAGAACTATGTAATACAAAAGTTTTATTTCCTTTCCAACAAAATATTTTCCAAAATACTCCTAAGGTTCAAATATATTTGCATTCTATTGTTGCTTATCGTGTTAACTTTGACTCGCTTCTTGTTTTCCTTGGTGAGATGTTTTTTCCCCTTTTCTCTTCTCTAATTGTTTGTAGGATTTGTAAACACTCTTGAGCTGCTGGAGAAGGTCAGTGCCATCCAGGCGAAGATGGTTCAATTGAATAATGCAAGAAATTTTAATCTTGCTCCATATCCCTTGGAAAGAACAACAATCTTAATTTATTTTCTTGTTTATTTTTGGTTCATCTCATTTGTGCAGAAGATTTGGAAAAACTATAATGATTGTCTCTAAGCATAATTTCTTTCTCTGCATTGTGATGGAGATCAAACGTCCAGTCTGAAATTGACAACAAGTATGTTGGGATTTATGAACTTGACCTTTTAGAAATTCTAGAAGTCTTTCTTCTTGGATGAATCTATAGTCTAATTTAGTGTTTGGTCCTGGAATTTATTTTGTTAAGTGGCACACTATAGTTTCCTTTAGTTTTCTCTTGTCTAAGGGATTTACAAATACTTAACTTAAACAATGTCCAATGTATTTAACCTACCAAGGAGTGAGAAGGGTTAGTTTATCCAAGAATAGACATTAGACCTTTCTCAATAGAAAGATAGAACACATGGCAGTAAAAGTTGAAGGTATTGGGAAACCTAGGCTGTTGTTGAGAATTTCATCCTATCCTGTTAGGTTAGTTTACTCTATACATAGTCATGTTTCATTAGATGGATGTTTGTAACTAGTCTTAATTGTGTTCAAATATCAAGTTCAAACTATAGACCTATTTAGTTTGGAGTTTTGTTAGGCCAATACTCCCTTCATTCTGTCATGCTTTGAATCTTCAATCGAATAAAGGAAAAGAGATATAGTGAATCTGCTAATGTCAATATATTGTCCTTGGACACTAATTATTGTGTCAATAAGAAAAATTAGGAAATATGACCATATTTTGTCTTTTCCATTTTTATTGCTTCAATGATATGGTGGTTCAAATGGCAATGCTTCATCTAGAGATAAGTCATGTGTTATGTGATAAGGTTGAGTGCATAACTTATTGTTGTGTGTATATGAATTGAATATATGATGCCCATATAGAGGCATTTCCCATTTTACAAGGGATAAAAGTAACTCCAAAATGGAAAGCCACTGAATTAATACTGAGACGAGAAGTAGGAGGAAATTTTATTGCAGGTCTCCTGATTAAAACTAAATTTTTAAACATACTTGTTTACCTTGGAAGTTGAGTTGTTTTAGCTGGATATTATGTTTACTTTGGAAGTTGATATGTTTTAGTTGGATACCGTGTTATTAAGATATTTTTATTTTAAATGATTATGAAGTTTAATAATTTTTGTAGGTTTCAACAATCTCTATTATAGACCAGTGTGTGAACCTTATCAACAATATCTTTTTAGTCTCAAATGTTTGAAGTGTATCTGATTGACATTTATTCTAGATCTCAAGCTCTTTCTTGTGATCTTTCCCACTCCAAGTTCTTTTATATTTCTCAAAATTTTCATGCATTATAGTTTCTTCCAGTTCTTTGATATTTACTTTGTCAGAAATGCTTTATACAATCCCATTGGATAATAGATTGATCTTTTGGAAGTCTGTTAGGTCCCTATAATACTGGTGTAGCCCCCTTATTGTTATTGTTAGTGTATCCCCCTTATTTTTATTTTTGTGCCCATGAAGCCCCCATATTGTTATTGTTGTGCCCCATAGAAGCCCAGTATTGTTATTGTTGTGCCCTTACATTATTATTGTTATGTAGGCTTTGATTATATTATGACCCTTTAGACTCCTATATATACCAAGGAGGTTTCCCCCTAAAAGAGGTTATTTTTCAAGTTGTTGATATATCTTTTATTTTATTTTGTGGTTTGGTTTCATAACATTTCGTATCAGAGCTTTGGATTCTAGGGTTTCGCTGCTTCAAATAAGTCATATTGGAAATTTTGCTATAATTTTTTTTATACAAGGACTCAAAAGCTGAAATTTTGACAACATGGAGCCAAATTCTTGTCGAACTTCGTGTAAAAATTTCAGATCTTGTTTCACTATAGTTTCTGAGATATGGTTCGAGGAAATTAGGTTTTTTGCATGCTCTATAATTCAGTCTCAAACATGTGACCTAGGAAAAACAGTTATAACTTTTTCTACAAGAATCGGATTTGAATTTGTTGAAAAGTGAATGAAAGTGGATTGAATTTAGTTTCTTTTTTCTATAATTTGTATGGACTAAGGTTGAAACAATGACATGTGGAATTCCGTACAAGTTTGATCTACTGAACTAGTGCATAACTAGGTCATTGTGGGAGATTGGGCATAACTTTACCTTGAGGAATCCAATCTCATTCTAACTGGTGGCATTGGAAAGAAGACTTAGAGGGATACCATAGGACTAATTTTCAAACTTTGTAAATATTAAACAACAAATACACAGTAGTTTCAATATTGAGCTCCTAAAAGAAAGAAAAAAGTGTATATATATTTTTTTTAATTGCATAACTTTTTGTTTGAAAAATTAGTTTGAAGTGATTTAAAGGGGATAATAAAGCATATATATCAATATTTTCTTCTAAAATTCCTCCCAAACAAAATAATTCTACATCCATTAAGCCATCAGAAGGCTATACTATGACGCATGAAGAGAAAAAACTGCAACATGATATATCAAAATTACAGGACCAAGTGCAACAAATTTCACTCTCACAAAGAGCAACCAAAGATGAAATAAAAGGGGACTTAGTTGGTTTAAAAGAATAATTAAAAAGTGACATAAATGGTTTAAAATAAGACATGGAATGTCTGAAGGAAGATTTGGAAAAGTTTCCAGAGTAAAGGCTTCCTAGTGGTGATAAGGTATTTCATGAAAGTCACGAAGAGAACAAACATAATGTGAATCATGATTTTAAAGACTCCAAATTTGGGATTGAGACCAACCATATTCCAAAGGTTGATATGTGGATGTTTGATGGCAAGGATTCGGTAACATGGATACTATAGATGGAGAAAATATTTAAACTACATGATGTGCCACACACAGAGAAGGTACACATTACATCTTTATATTGAGAACAAAATCAATTTGTGTGGTATCGATGAATTTTTTTCTTGTAAGTATTAGTTTTTTATTATCAAAGCTTAGAAATATCGACCTTTAGATCTAGTCACCTTAAAGATTTTCCATCTTACAGTTATATTACACATCATTAAGCCTAGTATGATCATGGTTCTTGAATTAATGTTCTTGGGATTTCCATCCCTTATCCAATACTAGATCTATGACCTTTCACAAGCTTCAACTTTTTAGAGTTATGCATGTGGAGCAATTGACATTCTAGCTCACTTGGTATGAGAATCATTCCTTACACTACTAAAAGCAGGTGCATGATGATGTCCTATTGCTACATGGTAGTCAAGGGGAAAACAAATCCTTTATGTTCCCCATAAAGGTTTTATTTTGGAGATTTTAATAAAGGTAGACACATAGTAGATAGGTAAGTAGTTTTTTCTAGAATCTCAAATGACTTTGAGAGGTGGTGCACAAGAGGAGTTGACACACGAATCATATAATTACAATTATGTTAAGACAAACATAAAAAATAAGACCCAAATGATGCAAAGGATGACGATATCTTTATAGAGGTTGTATTACAAAACCATCTTTAACCAAACCCAACACCAATAATTTATTTAAAGCTAGCAACCAAGGTCTAGGTCCCTAATTTTAATGGTGGTGTCAATAGGTAGAAGTTTAAATCTTAGGTGTATAACCTAAAGGCATACTTAAAAACTCGACCTATGATTATCTATGTGCAAAAGATCCTAATTACCAAGGTCCATATGGGAGAAACTTCCCTAGATTGGTGGCATAACACTAGAGAATGCCGACTATCGTAGAAAGGTATATCACTTGATGGGCTTATTTTAAATCTACTATGTAGATAAGTTTCTAACCTTGTAGGTATCAAGTGAATATATTGGTAGAATGGCTTAACCTCAAGTGATTGTGAAGAAAATTAGTCTAACAATACATCCATTTGTTCAATGAGCCTCAAGTTAGGTTAGGAATTTCAATTCTAGGAGGGGTACTTAGAAAAAAGGCTTATTTTTGCACTTTTAATATTAAGATGAAATAACTATATATGAAGTATATTTTTGGTCCATCTAATTTCTACAGAAGATTTGGGACACACTATAATGATTGGCTCTAAGGCATAATTTATTTCTCTGTAGAGTGATGGAGATAAAACATCCAACCTGAAATTGACAACAAGTATGTTGGGATTTATGAACTTGACTTTTTGGAAATTATAGAAGTCTTTCTTCTTGGATCAATCTATATTCTAATTTAGTGTTTGGTATTGGAATTTATTTTGTTTAGTGGCACACTATAGGTTCCTTTAGTTTTCTCTTGTGTAAGGGATTTACAAATACTTAATTTAAACAATGTCCAACTTATTTAACCTACCAAGGAGTGACAAGGGTTAGTTTATCCAAGAAGAGAAATCACACATTTCTCAATAGAAAGGTAGAAAAATTGGTTGTAAAAGTTGAATGTATTGGGAAACCTAAGCTGTTGTTGAGAATTTCAGTCTATCCTCTTAGGTTGGTTATAAGTTTAGTTTACTCTATACATAGTCATGTTGCGTTGGATGGATGTTTGTATCTAGTCTTAATTGTGTGTAAATATCAAGTTCAAACTATAGACATATTTAGTTTGGTGTATCGTATAAAGGTATATTACTTGATGAGCTTATTTTAAATTTACTATGTAGATAAGTTTCTAACCTTGTAGGTATCAAGTGAATATATTGGTACAATGGCCTGACCTCAAGTGATTGTGAAGAAAATTAGTCTAACAATACATCCATTTGTTCAATGAGCCTCAAGTTAGGCTACAGATTTGAAATCTAGGAGAGGTACTTAGAACAAAGGCTTATTTTTTGCACTTTTAATATTAAATATGAAATAACTGTATATATATTTTTAGACAAAGCATACTAAAATAATATTAAGTCTAAGTTTGTAAAAATGATTCCAAAAATATTAGCCCATTTTCCTTAAACCCTTCTACCTAGAAGACATCACCTCGCCCTAATGGATAGTTATAGGGCACAATATAGTTGTAAAATACCTAAATGTTTTGCTTAAAAAAATAATTTTCATCACCTTTGGTTCTACGACACTATCTTGCCTTAGCAACAAGTGGTTGAACAACTAAAACATACTATAACCAATCTATGCCTCTTTGCTTAAAGTATACCCATAACTTCACCTTAACCTATAGCATGTTAGATGCAGAACTAAATCCACATAGGTAGGATCACCCAACAATAGACAATATCCAACCATGGCCTTAAAACACCCCAACAATACTTAGCCAATATTTCAATACCTTAACACATAACAAGCAATAAGCATAACATTCATCCAAACAAAGCAACAAAAATACACAAGAATAGGTAACACCGAAGGATGATGCATTAACATTATTTATATGAAGAATGTTACAACGCATAATAAAGGAGCATGAACAACTACATGTGACTCATTTACAAACTACAATTACATAAGGCACATCTATCTACAAGAACTATCAATCAAATCCCTAAAGAAACTATATGCCTACATTATATAGATCATGTCTTCTCATTCTTCTTACTCACCCATTGCAATTTTCCTTGCTAACATAGCTACCAAGTTAGCAAGCAATTTATTAATTTATTTTTTTCAAAGGTCACATTTAGTGGTTATTTTTACCCCCATTTTGAAAAGGGGTGCTATTGGTAGCCCCACCTTTTTTTAAGGGATGGGGGGGTGGCAGCAGGGGGTGGGGGGGGCGGGGGGGCTGGGGGTTATTAAATATTTATAATCTTATTAACTATAAAGTAATTCACAATTTATTTTTCTTTCTTTTTATTTTATATATAAATAAACACTTATGAGATTTTTCTTAAAAAATAAATCTAGGATCCGTCCCATAACAGTTAAATTTCTTCAAAACTGTCAATATTTCTTAAGGGTTTGGAATTAAGCATGATGGCTCAATCCAAACCATCAAGCAAGAACTATGTAATCAAAAAGTTTTATTCCCTTCCGAAATAAATATTTTCCAAAATGCTCCCAAGATCTAAATATATTTGCATTATATCATTGCTTATCGTTTTGACTTTGACTTGCTTCTTGTTTTCCTTGGTAAGATGTTTTTTTCCCTTTTTCTCTTGTCTAAGGGTTTGTAGGATTTGTAAACACTCTTGAGATGTTGGAGAAGGTTAGTGCCATTCAGGCAGAGATGGATCAATTGAATAATGCAATTATTATTATTATTGCTCCATATCCCCTCGAAAGAACAACAATCTTAATTTATTTTCTTATTTATTTTTGGTCCATATCATTTGTGTAGAAGATTTGGGACAAACTATAATGATTGGCTATAAGGCATAATTTCTTTCTCTGTAGGGTGATGGAGATCAAACATCCAATCTAAAATTGACAACAAGTATGTTGGGATTTATGAACTTGACTTTTTGGAAATTCTATAAGTATTTCTTCTTTGATGAATCTATAGTCTAATTTAGTGTTTGGTATTGTAATTTATTTTGTTAAGTGACATACTATAGGTTCCTTTAGTTTTCTCTTGTCTAAGGGTTTCACAATACTTAATTTAAAGATGTCTAACTTATTTAACCTTCCAAGGAGTGACAAGGGTCACTTTATCCAAGAGGAGACATAAAACCTTTCTCAATAGAAAGATAGAAAAATTGGCTGTAAAAGTTGAATGTATTGGGAAACCTAGGTTGTTGTTGAGAATTTCAGCCTATCTCCTTAGGTTGGTTCTAAGGTCAGTTTACCCTATACATAGTCATGTTTCATTGGATGGATGTTTGTAACTGGTCTTAATTGTGTGTAAATATCAAGTTCAAACTACATACATATTTAGTTTGAAGTTTTGTTAGGCCAATACTCCCTTGTCATTATGTCATGCATTCTCAAGTGAAGGGGAATGAGTATTGGATTTGTTATTATGTTTAGGTAAGATTTATTTTATAACATATATGAAATCAATTTATGTGCATTTATATTATTTTGCTTAATTATTTATTTTATATTTGATGATTAGGTACAACAATATCATGTAGCTTACAAGGGGGGAAATTACTTAGCCATTGAAAATGAGACACTATAGTGCGATTTTATTCAACGAATAATTAATGCTATTAAAATTCTTCCATATGAAATGTAAGAATTTCATTTGAAAAAAATGAGATTTTAGTGAATCATGTGTGTCAAAAATGTCAAAAGAACCTCAACCACCATTACAAGGATTGGTTAGAAAAGATCACTTTCAAGAACTTAGGGATGTCAAAGATCCAATAAAACAACAAATTGACTCAATGGAAACACAAAATGATGTCAAGAAAATGATGATGTGCCTACTAAGAATGATGAATTTGGCATGTATGATATTGTTAATTAGTTTTAAGATGTTTTTGAAAAGCATGCTCAATTTTGCTAATTGTTGAAGTTATAGTTATAATGTTTTGTATGAATACATAACCTATTGTTATTTTATGGTGAATATTTTCGGATATTTTTATTTGAAATATTATTTTAGAGAAAATAACTATAAATATTGTCATTTTTTGACACTAAATCTCTAAAAATATTAAAAAAGTAATCTATTTTTTTTCAAGTATATGCATAGAAATGCTTTAGACATGTCATTTTAAGTAAAATGTTTTGAAATGCATACATATTTTTTTATTATATCTATGTTTTAAATGTTATTTTTTTGGATTTGTAAGATCCAACCCTTGTTTTCTAATCGATCTGTGTAGTTTCTCTTCTGAGAGCGGTCTTCGCTATCTTGATCACTTTTTCCATATGCTTAATCAACACAAGATATTGCATTTTCGGTCTTGTATCTTGATAACTCAACATGGGAAGAGTTATTAAGGGTTTGTTTGGATTTTTCCTCTTTTTTTTTTTAATATTTAATTCGAGGGATCCTCTTTGACATGCCTTTTTTCCTAGTTGTTTTTTGATTCCTTCCAAAAATATTTTTTGGTTTCTTCCAGAATTTCTTTTGCCTCTTCCATGGCCTGGATCTCTTCTTCCTTGTGAACGATGTGGAGTTTTGCATGGGCACATTACCACCATTTAGGCCTTTGGATACTTTTTTAGACCCTATTATTCTACATCTTCTTGAGACAGTTCTTGATTACATGCCCTGTTTCATAACATGCTCAACAACGAAATGAAATATTTTCATAATCAAGCTTCTAAACCCATATATAATCTAGAGCCATAAGATTGATCTCAACACGGAAATCCTTAACAAAATCCATCTCCACAGATATTTGAGCATAAGTGGTTTTAGGGAAATTCCCAGTTTATGGTTTACGAATATAACATTTTCCTATTGCATTTCCAATAGTAGCAAACATAAATAAACTCCAAAGATTCAGGGGAAGGTTCAAAAGCCTTATACAAACTAGAGCCAAGGAGATTGTTATTGTAACCATATCAAAATAAGGAGACCATGGCTGCATAAAGAGACCAACACTACCCTAGAACACCCAAAATCCCAAATTACCTTCTTATCCTCGAGATCTTCAAAGTCAACAGGTAAATAACCTCGAGCCATAGGGTAAATATGTAGATCTTGAGACAACAAGGGTTTCCATGTATTAAAAATCCACTTGTGAATATCAATCAACTGTGGACAAAATCCATTAAATCTACAAACCAAACCTAAACGAAAAATATTTTGCACCGCTGACGACTTCATCCCCAAAGGGACATCAAAAGCAAGAGCTTCATAAACTATCAGAAGAGTAGTTCCAAATTTCAACACAGTACTATAAGAAAACCTAGCTTGATCTACCTGAGAAGAATAACTTGCATAACCAATTGTCATTTCTTCAAGAGAGAATTTTCTTCTTCAATGAATTGTAGTTATTCACCATAACAGGCTGTAAGAATCACACAATAGGGCACATAGATCCACATGACAACGATCGACTAGGCAACCCTAGCAGTCACAGGGGTCTCTTGTTGCAGCTCCATCATTGTAGTCCATCAACATTTTCTTTTTGAAATGTTTATTTTTTCAATTTTGTCTATAAAATTTATTTTTAATTTTTACTTTCAATGGCAATTTCAATGATTTTGTCAAAATTTTCCAAT
Source organism: Pinus taeda (assembly GCA_000404065.3). Lineage (NCBI taxonomy): Eukaryota > Viridiplantae > Streptophyta > Pinopsida > Pinales > Pinaceae > Pinus > Pinus taeda. The sequence goes on from APFE030766156.1 coordinate 125,016, forward strand.
GTTATAAAATACAAATATGAAAATTGACATTTTTAATAATATTAAAGATACTATATATTATTTACACTTTTGAAGTTAATATTTTTCATTTAATCATGTATCATTAATTAATTTAGGGTGTCATACTTTTTATATATAGTGTAAAAATATTTTTTATTTTTGTAAGCTGGGCGGGGACTCTTCGATTTACATGTCACATTTAAGTACCCCTCAACGGGAAGGGTAGCCCAAGATTTGACCCCAAACTTTCCGAGCTTCGGTGAGACTCATTGCCACCGCCCTTGCCGCTTGAGCTACCCCATGTGACTATATAGTGTAAAATTATACATTACACTTTTTTTTTTTTTTATTTTTTTTTTTTTTTTTTTTTTTTAACTTTAATACAAGAGAATCGCTATAATTGAGATAACCTTACTTTAAATACTAATCCAAAAATATATACATTTCAAGATAATATAATAAAATATGTATGATTTCAAATTTTTTACTTAAAATGACATGTCAAATAAAGCATTTCTATGCATATACTTGAAAAAAAAAAGATGACTTTAAAAATATTTTTATAGATTTCATGTCAAAATATGAAAATATTTATAGTTATTTTCTCTAAAATAATAATTCAAATAAAAATAAAAATAAAAATAAAAATATTGCAACAAAAAGATTCACCATAAAATAACAATAGGTTATGTATTCATACAAAATATTATTACTATAACTTCAATAATTTGCAAAATTTAGCATGCCTTTCAAAAACATCTTAAAACTAATTAACAATATCATACATGCCAAATTCATCATTCTTAGGAGGCACATCATCATTTTCTTGACATCATTTTGTGTTTCTATTGAGTCAATTTGATTTTTTATTGGGTCTTTGATGTCCCCAAGTTCTTGAAGTTGATTCTTTCTAACAAATCCTTGTAATGGTGGTTGATGTTCTTTTGACATTTTTGACACGCATGATTCACTAAAATCTCATTTTTTCAAACATAATTCTTACATTTGATATGGAAGAGTTTTAATAGCATTAATTCTTTGTTGAATAAAATTTCATTGTAGTGTATCATTTTCAATCGCTAAGTAATTTCCTCCTTGTAAGCTACATGCTATTGTTATACCTAATCATCAAATATAAAATAAATAATTAAGTAAAATAATATAAATGCACAAAAATTGATTTCATATATGTTATAAAATAAATCTTACCTAAACATAATAACAAATCCAAAACCTATTCTCATTCACTTGAAAATGCATTCTAAAGTTAATTAATTAGTGCTTTTTCACTTTTGATAAATGTTAACAATCTCTCCTCTCAAATTATTTTTCCCATATGTTAGCTTTCTTTCCATGACATTATAAACCGATGGTTGATTGATTATGTTTCCATCCATATTTTCCATGGATAACAAGAGAATGCAAGCCCCCAATATCAATGGTGAATGGATCAATGTTGGAGCTATGAGTATTATGTTTTTGCCTCTAATATAAACTAGTAAAAATTCAATTAACTTGTAAATTAATAAAATTTAGTTTTAATCTTAATCACTAAATATACAAATTAGATGTCTTACCAACAAAGTAGTTTGGTTTCAATTTGCCTTTAAGGCTTATAGTACTAATCTTGATTGTTTGTCTAGAAAAAAAACCATGAATGTCAAAAATAGTGATATTGCCACTTCCATAAATCCTTAACCATTTTATTAAGAAATTGATATTTATAACACTCACTATCATCCATCTCCAAGTTAAAAAATGAATAAAAATTACCATTACATGCTATATATATAAGAAAGAAATCAACCATCCTCTCAGCTGAAGGGCTAGAGTGAGTTTGTTAGTACCAGACTAGCCCACAAGTATACTCATTGAAGAGTTCAGAAGGCTTCATATTTATAGGCACGAAGCCATTAAAATAATGTTCATCATTGTGTCATTAGCAGGAATTTGAACTTGGGCAGGGAAGATAACAACCATTCAACCCAACCACCCTAGATAACCCCAATCAACCTATATCCATTCCGCCAAACTATCTTAGATAACCCCAATTGACACACACAAACACACACACACACACACACATGAATGGGAGATATTTTTAATATTTTTATGTTGAGAGGTGATCTATAGGGCATAGTCTAACTTATAGATGAAATAGTTGTTTTAGCTAGAATTCGACAATACAATTTCAAGCAACATTGTGATTTTTTGTTGTTAGACTATGCCTACTCTACAATTGAGTATGAGGTAGATGTTGTCGTGTCTGTAAATGAGTGTAAACATTTAAATGTCCACTCAATATGGAAGAGATGTAGTGTCCCGAAGCATTAAATAAAATAAGAATAATAATAAAAAAACAGTGTCCCCTAAATTAAGAAAGTCGTAAAAGGTAAAAAGTAATAAAAATAATAAATTAATTCAATTTGTTATATTGTAATTTTGTTTTTATTAATAACATTACAAACAAGAAAAAATCATAATATACACATGACATTAAAATAAATTAATATAATAATAATTATATTTTTAAACCATGATATTTCACAAACACATAATTAATAAGCATAAAACTTAATAAATTCAATTAATAACTTATAATTAAAGATAGAAATATCTTAATTAAAGGAATGTGAAATATTATAAAATGTAAATAATAACTATAAATTAATATCAATTTAGGTATATAAATTAAAATAATAATTCATATTAATAATCATATATCATAATCTCGTATTTAATTTAACTATAAGCATATTAAAATTTTATATATATATATATATCTATATCTATATAAATAATATATATATATATATATTATATATAATATATATATAATCAACATATTAAAAAAATAATTTAAAAAAGTTATTAAACATGCAAAAGAAAAATGCGACATATATATGCAATTGATGTATTATGAGATTTAATAAAATTAAAACTAAGAATATTTCTATATGTACAAATGTGAAATTTATATAAATGTAAATAATATTATTAAGAACCAACATAGATCCATCTCAACTTTGGATATACCTTAAATCTTTTCTCAAGTTTTACACTAAAAAAGAAGTTTAGATCTTGGCAGATTTGTTCACTCTTAGTAGTTGGTAAATCCGAACTAGTTAAGATGGATACACACACACACACATATGTGTATCCATATAAACTAAACGGTTGGTAAATGTGGATAAGCCTCGAAACATTTACCTCATGATACATTACACATTGCCAAGTTTTTTTATAGAATTATTATTAATATTTCCAAGACTTCCCCATTTCTTATAGTTCCAAAATCAAATGGAAAGCTGGCAATTATGGACATAACCTTTTTTTAATAAAATTGAATAGAAAAAACGAAATAACAATTTTTGAGATAAATCTCAACACTGAGTTACTAAAAATATTTCATGGAATTTAATCCCTACCATCCATTAAATAATTATTGATAATTAGCCCATGGAGCATAGAATAGATGGTGACATGGTGTTTTATTATGACACTCCATGGTGAAAATCTCACTATTTCAAATCTTTACAAAAAATATAGCCATGCTAAGAGATGGTGTGGCCTAGGACATGTGGAATCTCCAGGTAATTTTGATGGCTTATGTGCCCTTGGGTCACTACTACTCAAGCCATCGGTTAGGCATGCCAGTCATCTTAGGACTCACATAACATATACATATATATATATATATTTATATATATATGATAATTAAATTAAAATTATTGAAACTTTATTATGAAATAGACATGCTTATTGGCATACTAAATTTTTAGCCATAACCAATTTTTTATTATTAAGATATATATTCCTAGGATCCAATTTTACATTAAAGATACAAAAAGTGAAAGGTTAGGCTATAAAGCTATTCAGGAATCATGATATCATAACATGGGTTTAACAGAGACTTCCATACTATAAATTTTATTAATGTAAATTCTCCACTACAACCCTGATATCAAATAAAATTTAACTTCCATGTAGTTTTAAATCTAAATATTTTGTATTCTTCCACTTAGAGATTCACTTCTTCCTTAAAGGAGTTGTACAGATAAACACACATCACTTCCTCAACAACATACCAACCCCAACACACATCTCCATGTGTTATGATACTATGGAATTAGTAGGTGACTCACCCTCTCATTTATAAGAAGGGTACCAGTTTCTAATGACGTCGCCTTGTTTGCTAATTGCTTTGTTATGGAGTTATTATGCCAAAAAACTTGGACTAGTATAAACTTGTTCAAAGTTTTCAAATGGGATCAAAACCTTTTAGTTAAGATGTTCACCTTGAAATCTATTGGAGTGTGACTAAGATGAAGGTGTTGACTTATAGTCTTATAGTCCCTTAATATGATCAAATTACAAATATTGAGCTAGATGAATTGGAGCATTCCCTGAAATAGATCATAAGCCTCTTCGTAGTTGTTGGTGGGCGAGACTCCACGAAAAATATAGTACAACTTGTCCATCACGACACATCAGCTACCCCCCCTTAACCTGCAGCTGTCACCGATATATATATATATCTATAGATATATATCTTGGAGTCCCTTGACATGATCAAAACACAAAGATTGAACTAGATGGGTTAAGGCATGCGTTGAAATAGAGCATAAGCCTATGTTTGGTTGTTGGTGCCTAAGAATCCATGAAAAGCGTAGTTCAACTTGTCCACCAGAGGACGTTAACTTCCTCAACCATACTCTCGCCACTCCTACACACACATACACACAAACTCCCTCCAAACTACACTTGCCACCAATATATATATAATAGGGTGGTGGGTGTGGGTTGGCGGGAGGTAATGTTCCCTTATGGACAAGTTGAGTGACATGTGCGGATAGGAGGAGACTTAATGTTCTTTGATGAAGAAGTTTAAATATCCTTTTCATACTGTGTATACATTTATTATAATAAATAAATTTAAGAAAATTATTATGAAATGAATAAGAGGAAAATAATTTAATATTTTAAAACTTTCAAGTTAAAAAAATTAAAATATAATTATATTTTCACTACTACATAGAGGAATAAATTTTGACAAAATAGTATGACAATGCAACTAAAATTGGTTGTACTGTAAAAAAGTACAAGAATTATATTGACTTTTTTTGTATTAAAAAAAAGCCACGATGTTGTTGTATATCCATTGACAATTGATTGTTCGCTAAATATCCAATGTGTTGAGATTGGAACAAGATGATGGAGCTTAGTGAAAAGAGTCGCCTTCACTAAGTGGGCCCGCAGGCTATTTTTGGCGCAAGTCTATTTTTAGACTATGTCTATTTTTAGACATATGGATCATGTCTATGGATTGCAGGTTGCTGTTTATGGATGATTGATCAAGTTGGGAAAAATAGATGGACTTCTATTTTTGATGAAAGTGTGAGTGATCACAGTGTGAGTGATCAATTCTATTTTTAGACTGGCTGTCAAAAATAGAAAAGTCAAATATTATTATCTCACAATAATATTTGGACTATAAACTTAATCTTATTCTCTTGGAGCACTTCAGTTTGAGCTACAGAAGTGGCACATGCAGCTGTTAGAAGGAAATATGCTTTTCTTATGAGTTAGTTGAGTTGTTGCATGCATGACTTCAGTTAGAACTCAAGTGAGTTGAGTTTAGTGGACTGGAGGTGCAGTTGATGGAGTTGTGTTCAGTTTAGCTTTGTTAAGCTGGTTGTATTTAGTCTAACTGGCGAATAGACTAGAGATGGGTTGGGTGAATTAGTTATTAATTAATTCACAAGTTATTAACTCATAATACAATTAATGAATACATCAGTTAACTCAGTTGCATGTCAGTGCATGTTCAGTTCAACAGGGATAGGTGGTAGAGAATCAGATTGCTATCAGTTGTGACTATAGTTGTGCACCAGATCTTGCACAATCAAGGGATTGAGTATGCCAATGAGTTTGCCCACGTATTTGCCCACATTTTAGCTTATGTTCACGTCCACAAAGAGTGAGCGACTATTTTGCAGGTGAAAAATGAGTTTGGTGAGCCATTCTCATCAGTTCTTGAGCAGGTATTGAGCAGGGGAGGCAGGCAAGCAGTGGAAGAGATTTGGAGATCAGATCTGAGCTGTATTGTGTGTAACAGAGGTGGAGATACTTGTGATAAGTATTATACTGTGTAATGTTACATGACTCAATCATTAATATACAGATAGTTGGGGTTTTTAGCGAGATGCTTTCCCCGGGATACATACTGTGTTAATGTGTGAATGCTCTTGATGTTTTATTGTTATTGATGCTGCTATATTGATGATCAACGTAGAGGAGCTTATGTATTGTGTATGTTTTTCACAATAGTACATGATCAGGATAATCTCCATTGAATATGTGTTAAATTATTCAAAATTTCTACATGGTATCAGAGCTGTTGATCATCAGATCTACTATTCAGGAAGTGTTTACATTCCATTTCTCTAGGCAGAGCCTGTAATCGGGCCAGGTAGCCTCTGGATTCATCCTTCCTTTGGAAGGTGAAATATCCAGTAAAATCCCATACAGTCAATCTCTGTACGAGAAATATTGTGTTCTCACGAATCTTAGATCCGAGGCGATTGAGTTGGTTGCTGGTGGAATTCGAATTTGCAGCAGTGTTTTCTTGGTGACAACGCAGCAATGTCTTTCAACGGATTGCGATTGGAGTATGCTCTTGAGGGCAGCTCAAACTATATTGCATGGAAGGACAGGATGGAGGCAGTATTGGATGATAACGGGCTGAAGGAGTTCATAGATACGGATATCCCAAAGCCTACTGATGCTACTCAAGCTGATGCTTGGCAAAAGAAGATCGCAAAATGTCGAAGGATTCTGTTGGAGGGCGTGAAGGATCACATTGTGTCCAGCCTCCATGGAAAGGCTACTCCATATTTGATGTGGAAATCATTAACAGAATTATTCCAAAGCAAGAGCGATCAGAGGAAGCTGGCGCTCAAAGATAAACTCAGAAACATCAAATGCGAGAAGGGTGACAGTATTCCCAAGTATCTCACGAAGTTCACTCAGTGTCGAGATGAACTGGGAAGTGTGGGGGTTACTGTCGATGATGAGGACTTGGTGAGCTTGGCTCTCCTTGGTCTTCCGAAGAGTTGGCATTCCTATCAGGACTCTGTCAATGGTCGGGAGAAGTTGCCAGGATGGGAAAGACTATGGTCAGATCTTGTGCAGGAGGAGATCAGGCGGAGTACCAGGGACGGATCTTCGTCAAAGGGAGCTGATGAAGAGAATTGTGCTTTGGCTGCCAAAGCAAAGAAAGGGAAGAGCAAGAAAGCTTCTCAGTCTGGTGCGAAAGGCAAGAAGCAGGATATGTCCAAGGTGAAGTGTTTTCACTGTCACCAGCACGGACACTATGCCACAAATTGTCCGCAGAAGAAGAAGAACAAGCAAGCTGCTGGATCTGCAGGGGGAGAGGCCTTAGCTTCTCAGTTTGAGCTTGATTTTTCATTGATCGCATGCTTGGTTTCAAGTGTGATGGGATCAGTGTGGTTCTTGGACAGTGGTGCGTCTTTTCACATGACGGGAGATAGAGATTTGTTCTCTAATCTGGAGGACAAAGATCTTGGAGTGCACATCGAGATGGGCGATGATGGTAGATACAGTGCGACCGGTATCGGTACCATTTCCTTTGAGAGGGGGTCTGGTAAACCCTTTGTATTGAAGGAAGTCATGCATGTTCCAGGATTGAAGAAGAATCTCATCTCAGTGGCGATGTTAGAAGACAAGGGGTATGATGTTGTTTTTCAGCGAGGGAAAGGCCTTCCTGCGCAGCAAGACAACTGGTGAGACCCGGAAGATAGGGGTTCGAGTGAGGAACCTTTATCAGTTGCATGTAGATGGATGCGCAGCAATGGAAGGCAAGGCAGAAGGATTGGTGAGCCGGGATGATGGCGAGTTGTGGCACAGGAGATTGGGTCACCTTCACAATGGAGCCTTGAAGATACTGCAGTAGATCACTACAGGGCTTCCTAAAGGCACACTTGCGCAGTCAGATCAGTACAAGGGGTGTACTTTGGGGAAGTTTGTGAAAGCCACCTTTCACGAGAAGGATAGTCGCGCCACGACGATCCTTGAGAGAATTCACACAGACGTGTGTGGACCTTTCTCAGTTGCTTCGACAGCAAAACACAGTTATTATGTGATTTTTGTTGATGATTTCTCTCGTAAGTGTTGGATCTTCTTCATGCAGAAGAAGAGCGAGACATATTCAAAGTTCTGTGAATTCAAAGCACTGGTCGAGAAGGAGTCAAGGAAGAAGGTGAAGGCTCTTAGGAGCGATAATGGTGGTGAATACATCTTGGACGAGTTCAAGGATTTCTGCAAGGCAGAAGGGATTCGAAGA